>NW_004624773.1:18269511-18280949 GCF_000247695.1 Heterocephalus glaber
TTCCCTTTACAAGGATGTAGTGTCCTTCTTTGTCTCTCTTAATCAGTGTTCATTTGAAATGCATTTGATCTGCAAAGATGATAGTTATTCCTGCCTTGCTTGGGTTCCTGTTACATGGAGTATTATTTTCTTCCTTTAACTTTTAGTCTATGAGTTTCTTTTTGAATTAAGTGTGTTTCTTGCATGCAGCATATTGTTGGATTTTGCTTCTTGACCCATTCTGCCAGTCTACTTCTTTTGATTGGTGAATCGAGGCCATTAACATTGATGGTTATAGCTGACATGTATTGACTTATCATTTTCATGACTTTTTGTTTTTGTTGGATTCTCTCCCTTTGCATTTAATTTTTTGTCCTGCTTGATGTTTTCATTCTGCTGGGATTCCTGGGGTTGTGAGCCTCATTGTCTCTTCCTAGGATATTGTTTAAAATTTTTTTGCAGGGCGGGTTTGGTATTTATGAAGTTCCTCATGTGCTCTTTCTCAAGAAAGGATCTTAGTTCTCTATCAATTTTAATAGTTTTGGAGGTACATCAATCTTGGTTGGAGATTTTTTTCCTTTAGGTCTTGAAATATGTCACTGTAGGTCTTCTTGCCTTGAGGGTTTGTGTTGAGAAGTCTGGTGGATTCTGATGGTCTTTCCTTTGTGTGTCATTTGTTTGTTTTCTTTAAATGCTTGTAGAATTTTTTCTTCTTTTTGGTTTCTGGAATCTTAACTCTAACACACTTATGTGTAGATGCATTTTTATTATGGCTAGATGGAGTCCTGTAATCCTCGCTTATCTGTATGTCAAGTTCCTTTCCCCCACTTGCAATGTTTTTGCCATTACTTCTGTGAACAGTTTCTTTATGTCATCTACACTGTCTCCTGTTTCGTCATTAACTCTGATCAATCTCTTGTTATTCTTCTTTGCATCATCTAGCAGCTTCTGGATTGATTTCTCATGGTCCCTTACTATTTTTGAGAAATTTTTCTTTTCCTGGTCACTAATTGCAATCCTATCTTCTATATCTGTAATTCTTTCTTCACATTGGCTCATTCTGCCTTGTAAACTTTCAGTGGAGTTTTAATCTCCTGGAAATCTGTTTGCATCTGTTTTATGGATTTCATTTGTCTCCTATATTGAGATTCCATCATGTGCCTCATCTCCTCTATTATTTCATCTTTGTCTGTTCTAGATTTATTAATCTTGCACTATAGGCACAATTTCTGCTGTTATCTGAGAAATTTTTTCTCATTTAATTTTTTCCAGATCCTCTTTCATTGCAGTTCTGGGAGTCCAGATGGTTGAGCATCAAGGTGTTCCATCTTATTTTCATTTGGGGTTGCCTTAGGTGATCTGTAAGTCTGGTTTTGAAACTTGTTTATGTGACTCCTGATTTCAACAGATGGACCCTGCTGTGCCTTTTTTGAGGCAAATTTTTGCTCTCCCTGTGGTCTTCAATTCTCAGGAAGCACCCAAGAGGCCTTTTCTCTATTGCTTACCAGTGCATAAATTCCTTGATTCAGAATGGTGGCCTCCTGGGTCCCTGAGGTGACCTGTTTTATGGGGAGGTTTTTGGCTGGGGCCTGTGCACACTTGGGTTAATATCTAAGTGTGCCTCTGGCTAGGGCCTGCCCTCCTGTGTAGCTCTTGTTTGGGAGGGCCTTTGGCTGGGGTCAGTGCACTTCAGTCCCTGGTGTCTGAGCGGGCTTCTGGCTAGGGTCTCTGTGCACTTAGGGATGTTATCTGGGCAAGACTCTGGCTGTTGCTTGTGTGCCTGTGATGGTCTTTTCCAAGGAGTCCCTTGGCTTGGGCCTGTGTGCCTAAGCAGTGGGGTTGGGATGGAACCTGGCTGAACCTGCCTGAAGCTGTGCCTCTTTGGTCCACACTGTTGCTCACTGGGATGTGCTCACACTTACCAATGGTATTGGGATGGGCCTCTGGCTGATGTTTGTGCAACTGTGCGGCTCTTTTCCAAGCAGACCTTTGGCTTGGGCCTGTGTGGTCAATCAGCTGTGGTTTGGGTGGGACCTTGGCTGGATTTGTCTCCAGCCACGCTGCTCTGGTCCACACCATTGCTCACTGGGATCTGGCTCATCTTCATTCTTTCTTGAAATCTTGCTTCTTTCATAGCCTAGCCATATTCAAAATGTTTTTGAAGGGTAAGTTTTCCCCCTAAACTGCAGGTGGCCTTCTCATGTTTACCTATCCCTGTTTCTACTTTTCAAAGTCACTTAATGTTTTCCTCTATGCTTGATAAACAACAAACAGAAAAAGGAGGCCAACTATTCTAGTTGGACCAGGATGTTTCAAGATTAGCTTTTGAATCCTTGTATTGACGAACCCCTCACAGTCAGACAAACTGGGGAAGTCAGTCACCCTAGCCGATAGTCTCAGGGGAAAGTGACCAGTCTAACAGGTGAAAGTAATGAACAGGACTGTAGTATTTTCTTGGTAATTTATTATATTTCTAGAATTTCACCCTTCTAGGAATTGCTTTACTTGGCAAGTGCAGAACATTGATTAAAATACAAAAATATGATTCTCTTGCTGGGCTTGGCATAGGCATACTTGCAGGTGTGTCCAACCTAAGGCCCCAACCTGCTTGCTCTCTTTAAAAAAATGTTATAACAAATATATAAAATAAAGGAAGTTTTCTGATACTGTGTACACTGTAGGATATATTTTATATGTTGCCCAAGATAATTCTTGTTCACTCAATGCGACTCAGGCATGCCACAATTTTGTTTGTGCCTGACATTGTTTTGAACCATTGAACTATAATGCTAACCATGAATCTGATTATACATACCTTGTTCTTCCTTAAGCTAAAGAGCCTTGCAGCAAAGCATAGGAAGTGGTCAGGGTATGGTAAGAGAAATATTTGCCTCTATGTAAGATTATTCTAGTTCCTTGAATGATCTCATTCCATCATTGCTCCTTCATTTATAAATGTGTCTCATTACCCAGATCACTTCAGGAGTATTTAGGGAAAAATATTTTTTTTTACTCCATATCCAGAAGTTTTGTAGGTCTCTGCTGGGGATTATAAATTGTATTTTTTAGGAGGTACCTCAAATTATTCTGCTAATTAACTAATTTGGGAAAAAACATTTTTCTTGGTTTTTTTTGAGACAAGGTCTCCCTTTGTAGTTTGGGCTTGTCCTGAACTCACTATGTAGCCCAGGCTGGCCTCAATTTCAAGGCGATCCTCCCGTCTCAACCTCCTGAGTGCTGGGATTAAGGAAAAACATTTTTAAACTATTGAAATATTTGACCAACAGTTGAATTATTCAAAAAGGAAACAAAGGGTTGACCAGACAAACAATAGAAATATTCATACTTGATTTAAAGGTACTCAAGCATAAAGCAACCCTGTGTATGTGTGTGTGTGTGTGTGTGTGTGTGTATGTGTGTGGTGTATGTGTGTGTGTACTTCAGTATTTTTAGTATTATGGCTTCTACTCATATAATTTAGAAACTTTAGGTACATCAAAAATTGTTCTCTTTTCTCAGCTTTGGCAAACATAATAAGCTCAGGAACTAAGAACAGATGTTTATGATGAAGGGCAAGCCAAAGTCAAGTGAGCTATGTAGAGTAGCCCTGAGCCAAAGCAATTAAAATCTGACTAAGTGAGCTCAATTAAGCTGGACATGGTTGGAGTCTATGTCAATTTCCAACCCTGCCAGGCTCCCCTAGCCCAGGATGGTGCTTCATGGATACTATTGCAATATGGGTGAGTTGGGGTTCTCTGACCCTAAGAAAGGGTGAGACATTGGAGAAAAGCAAAGGATCCAGACAATAATGGCCTGAATGAGGTAACCTTTTCCAGAGGCCATGGCTTCAAAGGGACTGACCTTTGATACACTTTGCAGGGAGGCTTATAGATGAGGGATGGGCTGGTCTGGAAGAGTATGTAGAGAAGGTATGTATTTTAGAATCAGCTATCTTTTTAGGACTAAACAGCTGTACTCTCTCAGTGACTGGTTTACTCTACATTGTGAATACAGGGTGATTTGTTGACAGAAGATCAGAGATGCACAGGGCCTGAGATCCAAGAACTCCTGGCTACTCACATCGCTGCATCAGAAGTGGAAGCAGAGAAAATGAGTGAGGATTTCTTCTTAATTAGGAAGAAAGATATTTCAGGCACTTCTTAATTTATTTAAAATTTTTTTGCGCTTGCATCTTGCTATGTAGTCCATACTGGCCTTGAACTTTCTGTGTAGTCCAGCCTGACCTCAAACTTATGATCTTCCTGCCTCAGCCTTCTGAGTTTTGGGATTACAGGCAGGCACTACTATTGCCTGGTTCACTTTAGTCAGTAATTTAGAGTGGTTGTAAAATATAGTTACTTGGGAGTAGGGAAAAGACAAAAGAAATAGAAGAAAATACAAATTAGAAAATGCTACTTCAAGGCCCATCTAAACAGTTGCAAAAAAAAAAAGAAGAAACAACCTTAATGACACATTTCTTAATGTAATTTAAAAGGTGATTTCAGACTATAACAATGATCTACTGCCTCATGAGCCAGCAGTTATGTGAAATAAAGAACTGTCAAGTATTCAGGTCATTCTAGATAGAAGACAAGCTCAAGAGCCAGAGAGAGAATAGTGAGAATATTTATTGGCTTTTTATACCAAAAGAAGATGTTAATGCAGCTTAAGCTTGAATTAGTGTTTTCTTTTTGCTGACATTTATTGAGCATGTACTATTTATTGATCATATACTAGGCTTTGTTGCTAAAGCCATGACATGTATCATTTTATTTCTCTCAAACAAATTTTACTTATTTTATTTCTACTACTTGACATATGAGGAGACTCACACTGAGAGAGATGAATTAACTTGTCTCATCAGGCACTGAGAAAAGAAAAGAACTTGGACTTAAATCTAGATCTATCAGATGCCAAGTCAATTGTTCTTATAGCCTATTCATTAGAGGTTATTGCATTTTGATTTATAAATGGTATAATAGAGATCCCTAAAAAGGGAAGATAAAGAAGAAGCTGATAACAGAATCCTGATCAATGATTTAGGTAGGGAAAGATTGAAGAGAAGACAAAAAAAAAGGAAATATACTAGAGTGTAATGAAATATAAATTTTCTAGAGTTAATTTTATTTATAGAAGTGAACTTGCTTTGTGGGGTGAAGATTGTTTCTTGTGTTGTTTGACTATGTCATCAATGATAATTTGGAAAATGGGAAGAGATCTTTAGGTGATAGTCTTCAGAATAGCATCTACACAAGTGAGCTTCTAGCTGATTATAGACTCTAACTATGTAATTCATTAAAAATGTCATTGGAGAAAGAGGAGGTAGGGTACTATTCAATTATAATTCAACAAATAGCTAATTGAGTTATGAAATAGACATTTTCTTTGGGACACTTAAAATTGTATATAATTTAATTTCAATGAACTAATAAAATGGGTTTCCAAATTAATACAGAAATTATACAGCACTCCATTTTTCTTGCCAGTTCCTACCAATTTTTTAGTGTTAAATCAGTATTCTTCTAAAACTAAGGAAAGTCTGTATTACTTTTTATTACACTACATACCAGTTAAAAACTCAGTTATAAAGTTTGAATAAGATTCAGGCAAATCATTCTGTGTTTCATATTGCTCCATCTACAAAATGGGCTGGCCATAATTGTTCCTGAAACTTAGGAAATGAAGAGGGCATGACAAGATGAGTGATCAGTTAGTGAAACCTCCATCTTGGGTCTCTGATTCTCCACTGCAAGCAGTCCAGCTCTGTGTCCCCTGATTTATCTGAAATATCATTGGAATGATGGTGGAAGTAATCAGTGGATGAGTATCTTAAGGCATTGAGATGTTTATTAATGTTTCTAATGATGCTTCGCCAGCTACTTAGAAATATCTTTAGCCTTGGTAGATTTATAGAAATATTTTCCAAACTGCATATGTTTATTCACTGACTCAATTGATTTCAGAGAATTGAGCTGATGAATTTCTAGAAATATTTTCAAAGCTATATATGTTTATTAGCTGACTCAAATGACTGCTAAAAGTCTTTCCATTTCCCTTCACTTAGAATAAATAAAAATGAGTGTTTTCCAGGTGAGAAAACACACTTTGTACATTACAAAATTATGAAAGAATCAGGATACTAGATTCTATGGGTTTAGATCCTAGCTTGGTAACCTATGAGTAGTGTATCTTTGGGGAATTACTCACTGTCTCCTTATCTCAAAACAGATTATAATTATACTACACTCTGTAATTGTTTTAGGGATTAAATGAGTTAATTGATTAAAAAAAAAAAAGCTTAGGATTGTGCCTGGCACTTGGCTGGGCTTGATAAGCATTAACAATTACTTTTCTCACTTTAATTAGAACTGAGGTAGTTTTCTACAGAGACATAAAATATTTTTCCACACATCTTAAGAAACTGAAGGAAATGTCAACATACCAAGCCTGATTGAAAGAGGGAATCAACAAGCATGGCATGGATTTGATAGTATGCTAAATGACTATAGGAACAGGGAAAGTATATTTGGTACAAATATTTTAGTTTCCTCAAGAATAGAACCTGTTACTGAGGCAACAACTCCACATCTGACTACAATGTGTTCATAAAATAAAAGGGAGAGTAGTCATAGAAACCACAGAGGGGAAATTATTCTCAGAGCAGATTTCCAAGTCTCTAGTTATTAAATAATAAGCTAAGGACTCATAAAATGGAAATGTATTCTAAGTATAAAGTATGCAAGCGGTACTATACTAATTTAAATAAAGTCTAATTGCTTTCAATATTAAAAAGGTAGCCACTTTTTCTTCTACTGATGAATTAAAATAAATAGCAGCATTTAATTCAATGAAAAAGAAATTTAAACTAATAAATCTTTTATTTTTAATTAGTAGAAACCCCTCTACTGACTAAACATGGATTGATCCATGGCAGGTGTATGGTGCTTCCAACCTCAAATGGAAACGAGGCTGGTGCCTAATTACCATGTAACACTGTTAAGGGTATTCTTTTTTAAATCTTAAGCTTTCTTGGATCATAATTAGAAAACATCTCTGTTCAAACACCTTCATTCTCTAGCAGCTAAGAAGAGAGACTCCAAGGTATTCATTACCACATTAGCTTTACAGATCATATTTCTTAAGAATGTGGATCTCTTCCACACCCAAAATATTTGCTATTCTGCAAACTCCCAAGAAATTTGCCCAATTCTCTTCTCTCTTTTTCCTTGGTATTATACTCAAATAGATTTTACTAACAGATGAGACTCAGGAAAAGAAAAATTCATCTACTTAGCTCTGCCTAAGAAAATCCTAAGATTCAGGTCACAACTTATAGATAGCAATGAAGCAGCTTCATAAATTGAGGAACTAGGAAATACTGATTTGATTATAAACACCTAAGGTTTCCTTTTCCCCAAAGGGTACCTCCCTATGTAACTCTTTTACTACAATTACTTTTCATGAGGAAGTGTTGGCTAGTGTTTATTTAGTGCCTATAACCTGCTATGTAATAAATTTGTAACAAGTACTGTTGTAGTTTCATCTATAGTAAAAAGATTGCTAAAATTATTTTGTTTTTATAATGAGAAAGCTGAAGCTTACAGAATTTCAATAATTAAGGGAATCGTTCACAGCTCATAAGGTAATTATTAAAGACCTTATCTTAGTATATTTTGAGTTGCTATTATAACAAAATGTCTGAGTCAGGTACTTTATAAAGAAAAGAGTTTTGCTTTGGCTCACTCTTGGAAGTAGAAAGTCCAAGATTAGTGGTACCATCTATCTGTTCTTTGATGGAGGACTTATGGATATATAGCAACATGGCAATTATTTCTCACAATCAGTGAATCATTTGTGCAAGACAGACCAAACATTTGAAGTGCCCTAGGTTTGTAACAACCTACACTCAAGTAACCAATCCAATCCTTTCAGAACTAATCCACTCTTGGGAGATAGGCATTAATCTCTTTCAGTTGTAGTGCCCCTATGATGTAAAACTAAGCCCTGCATCTTTGAGATTCCATCACCTTAACATCTTACATGGGTGTCAAAGTTCTCAGCATATGTACCTTTGAGGGACAAATCACATGTATACCATACCTTACCCCCAAATATACTTTTGTTGTTGTTGTTGATTCCAACATTTATGTTATTAATCTTTTAACCACTTGGATTCTCAAAGTTTGTTTACCAGAAGGCAGTGATATCATCATCTCTTGTGAATTGTGAATGCAGATTCTCAAGCTCAAGCTGAGTGTAGCTCAGTGGTAGAGTGTTGCCTAGCATGGATATGGTCCTGGATTTGCTGCCCAGACCTGACCTGGAAAAAAATTTCAGGTTCCATATCAGACTTACTGAGTTAGAAAATCTGTCGGTGGATCCCAGCTACTTGTGGGCTATCAAATTCTCCAGATCATTTTGTACACACTAAAGTTTAAGAAGCTCCTTAATGCTATTATGCCTCATGTTTTCATTAAAAAATGAAAAATTGGGCCAGGTATTTAGCTCAGTGGTTCCACAAAGTGCCGAGTTCAATCCCCGGAACCAACAAACAAAAAAAAGAAAAATCTACCTTTTAAAGTATCACAAATTGGCATATAAACTCAGTTGAACCTGCTCTGTTTCTTATAAGCCTGTAGTTGGAGAATTTGGTAGTTCCTTGAAGGAAAAAGTTGTCAGAAAAACTTGGAGAAAATCAGACAGTCAAATTTCTGCTGCATGTGGCATGAGACTCATAATCCTAACCCTTTAGGAAGGCAGATGACATAGAGAAAGTTATTTTAACTTTGAGTGAAATTTGTGTGTGTGTGCGTTCATGTGGTTTTGTGACAAGTAATATATAGATTGAGAAATTCTATTTATGCCCCTGTTTTTCTAATGAAGTGCATTAAGGTAAAAAATAACCTTCCTTATTTTCAGCATTTGTGACAGTTTATTACCTTTCAAGGATTACAGCAATGCATATGTTAATAAACCTACAGTGACATCCTTCTGCTTGTGAAAATGACACTATAACAAACACAGGTTGAATGTATAAAATTGGATGTACCATGATAAGAGACATAGCTCCCACCTAAGAAGTGTCAATCAATACAAAGCTGAAATTCTGTTCAGAGGAAATGTCATTCCTGTAATAATCTGGCATAGTAACTGAGAAAAAGTCTTTGAGAATTCTTAGATAAATTAGAATATGTTCCTCTGACTAGGGCTTTGATCTGTGGTTGCTGATCTGTCTCTTGTAACTGTGTGGCTTTTGTGAAGATACAGACTAGTTATTTGCAGTTTCATTCAATGTTCTGGAATGTTTATGAGGAGGAGTGGTTCCCTTGGCAATTTTAAAATAATGTCATTTTAAAAATAATGTTTTTGCCACATTCAGAACTCTATCTCCCATATAAAGCACATAAACATTGCATTTAAACATCTATTAATGGATGTTGATGTTTCCCTCATTAGGTCATTCTCCAGCTCACTCCCCTTTAGCTTTTCTCAGTATGCCTTCTTCAGGGTCACCTTCCTCTCCAGGGTCACATTCCAAGATTATAAGATATATTTATCTGAAGTTCAAGCTTAACAAATTCTCAAATATTTGCATTAGAAGGAAGCTTAGAAATATTCTAGTCCCCTTCTCTCTATAAATAATACATCTGAACACTGATGATGCTTTCTTATAACAGAAAATCCACTCTTTCCATAGTGGAATATTTCATGATCTCTGCCTCCCTAAAATCTTAACCTAATTCTCTACTTTTGTTATCTAGTGTCCCAAGTATGAATCTGGTCCCTTGCTACTTAAATGACTATCTTGGGATCAGACTAGCATCATGTGTTTCTCCGGGCAGCATGTTAGAAATACAGATGCTGAGGCATTACTCTAAATGTCTGCCTCAGAATCATAACCTTAAAAAATCCCAGATGATTACATATCAAAAAATCATCAGATTGATTTATCACATGCATATATTTAAAGTGAAAATTTTAATAAATATTTAGATCATTTCATAGGTGTGTTCACACTGATACAATTAAGATAGTGATCATATCATTACTCCCCAAATTTTTCTTATACTTCTTTATAATTCCTCCATCTCCACTCTCAAACCACCAAACAACCATTAGTTTCTATTACTAGATTAATTTCTAATTTCTAGATTTTAAAATAAATGGACTTAGTCTATACTTTTTTAAAAATTTTATTTTGAGACAGGGTCTCAGAATTACCCAGGGTGGCCTGCAACTTGCGATCTTCCTGCCTCAGTCTTCCCAGTAGCTGGGATTACAGGCATGTATCATCACATACAACATGCCTGCTAATTGCTGATTGTCAAACACTGTGAAGTTTATCTTTTTGAATATAGAATATTTTAGTTTTCATGCATATTCTTGAACTTTGTTCTAGAATGTATTAAGTTAAAGACAGTTGAGTTTTTAAAAAATTTTTTATTTAAGCTTTGACAGGTGGCATTAGATTATTGTTAAGCAAAGAGCTAATTTTTGCTCAAGGGCAAGAACCCAAGTTCTATCCCTGGTACCAAAAATAAGAACTAATTTTTGCTCCACTGTAGAGAAGAATACTCTTTGCCATCCATTGCTCCATGAATTGTGTGATTTTCCATGTTAGTGAAAAGAGGAGCTAGATCCAGAATTGTCAGACCTGTTATTGTTCTTTCAAAACTATCAAGGAGGTTATATTCTAGACCTTTGGCAGTTACCAATGCTCAAACTGAGCAGTACTCAGCTATGTACAGCAGCAAGGAACCCTGTGGAGATCTTCAGCCATCTCTTCCTGAGCTTAGCTTTCCTCTATGATACTCTCCCCAGTGAATTTGAGTTGACTTTTGTCTCCCTGAAATCTAACCTGTGTTCCCTCAATTTATGCCTTCTTTTGGACTCTCTGCATTTCTCTTCTGTGTAATAGCTTAGAAACTCTTTCCATCTAGTAAAGTGGGTGCAAGCATTCATTCTTGACTTTCAGAGTTTACAGTCTTTCATTGCCTGATGTACAACGTCTTAAAGAATGTCCTCTACTATGTTTTTCCAGCTCTTAACTGTTGTAGGCAAAAATGCAACTGGGATGATGTTTACTGTCTGCTTCTTGGCCAAAAGCAAAAACCACGGATATTAAAATTTGAGAAGTGTTGCTCTTACATGTAACATTTTGTCTGCCCTACCTGGAGATTCTCTTTCTTAGGCTGGACATCCTCAGATAATGCCATTAATGTTTCGGCATGATCCCAATGCCTTTACACATCCATTTTCTTAAATGCATGACAACTTAGCCTCATCACCTCTTTTTTTTTTAATTCTTTTATTGGTACATTTTAGGCATACAACACAATTACATTTCTCATTGGGAACTTGTACCTTTATATGATGCATCTTGGTTCTTATTTTTTCCCCATTCCTAGCCCCCCCTTCACCCCCTCCACCCTTCCCTATTTACAAAGACTTTATTTCCA
>NW_004624773.1:18299077-18337987 GCF_000247695.1 Heterocephalus glaber
TCTGTTTTGTTACTTCCTGTGCTATCAGTTCGGGGTATCCAGGTGGTTGATTATCAGACTTTTCTACCTTGTTTTCCCCTGAAATTACCTTTTCTGGGTGGAAGCCGCGGTTTGTGACTTGCTTAAATATCTTTTCATTTTTGTTTTTGGTACTGTCAGTTAGAAGTCAATGAGTCCCAGTAAGCCAGTCACAGACCCCTGAGATTCAGACAGACTTCAGGCTGCAAGTCCCAAATTGAGCTCCCCGCCCTCCCACAGGGCTGAGCTCCACAGGGCTGAGCTCCGCAAGGCTCTACTACAGGTTCCAGCTGTCTTTCCTCTGAAAATAGTCCGGGATCAAATGGGAGATGATGATCCCTCCAACTTACCAAGTATGGTGGTCTGGTGTGCCTATATTGCAGAGATTCTCTTCACTTTTCCAGTGGGCTTCAGTTTTCATCGGTGAGCCTGAAAGAGGCCCTCTCTCTGATGTTTACCTCTGCAACTCAAGACAATGGTCTTTATGTCCCCCTGTGCCTCTGTAGTGTGGAACCAGGTTGTTGCACAGCCAAGAGACCAGAGGCAGGGGATGCAGGGCTGGGGGGGTATGTCCTCACCATCTCCTGGATGCAAGCAGGCAGGGCAAGCAGAAAGGAGCAGGGTGCAGCTACCTGTGTCTGACCACAAGGCGAAACTCAAGTTTGACTATTTTAAATGTCACACATGTGAGGTCATACAATATTTTTCTTTGTGTTCACTTAATATAATGCTCCTAGGCTCATTGGTAGTGTCACAAATAGCAAGATCTCCTTTCTTAGGAGGTGAATAATGTTCTACTGTATGTATCTATCACATATGTTTCTCTGTTCATTTCTTGGTGAACATTAAGATTGACTCCATATCTTGGCTACCATGAATAAGGCTTTAGTGAATATAGGATTATACATATCATCTCAAAATCCAGATTTTATTTCTTATTCTACTTTAACATTTTTGAAGAACTTCAGTACTGTGTTCCACAGTAGATGTGAGAAGTTTCCATTCTCACTACCAGTGTGCAAGGGTTTCCTTTATCCACATCACAGCCAGCTCTTACCTTTCAGGTTATTTGCCCACTTTTAACATCTGGGTTTTGATGTGTGTTTTGGTTTTTTTTTTTTGGTGTTTTGCTGTTTTGGTGTTTTGCACAAGTACCTTATAGATTTTTAAGAAGGTTTTGGAGCTGATTTTAAAAGTAGCAGTATTGAGTCATTGGCAGAGTCAAAAGAGTTTGGTGAGCTGTAGCTACCTTCATTCCAAACCTGTCATGACATATCCCAGCGTTCATGGTCTCTGTACAAAAACCAGCATTTCTTGAAGATGGGAAGCCACACAAAGTTATTAGCACTCTGCTTGCAGTCAGGATTAATATGGTGGGATAATAGACTTTTCCAAAATTTACTTTTGTTTTCTATCTTTGACAGAATTTGGAGCAGAATAAAATACAATTTTATTGTATTTTCTGGTCTATGTGTTGTTGTTTTTTTTTCAAATCTAGGCTATTTACACATAGCACTCCCCTTTAGAAGCATAGACTACTGATGAAGGTAACCTCATTATTTCTGAGAGGTTCATTCTAGGATATAATTCAGATAAGTGAGTGGGATTAGGATCAACAGTTAATTAAAGTAAAGGAGAATGGATCCCTTTTCAAGGATCCAGAAGCAAAATCTTTCCTGATTTTTAAAACTTTAGTTTCTGGGAAAGAGAATTGGATGTGAAAGCCTTTTCATTATTCATCCCCAGAAAATACACCACTTTTGCATAAACTTTGTTCTAAATAAAATTTGAGAAGTCAAAGCTATAGGATTGAAGGAGTAGTTCTTATTCAGAAAGAAAGCAGGGAATGACATGAAGAAAGAAAGAATGAAAAAGAAACAAACTCTGAAAATAGAAAGCTTTTAAGTAAATATACCCAAGCTATTTGGGTAGGACTAGGGATAGAATTGGGAATGTCTCTTATCAGAAATCTATAGTCATATTTACTAATGTAAACTCAAGGTCAGGGAAAGTCCAGTCTGTGGGTCAAATCTGCCTGTCATCTATTGTTTTGTATTTTTTTTTTAAGTAAAGCTTATTAGAAAAGAATTCCACTTTGTATTCTCTGTGCTGGTTTTGTTTTACAACCGCAGAATTGAGTCATTGTACAGAGTCTATATGGCCTGAGAAGTTGAAAACTATATTAATGTCCCGCAAGTCATAGTAAAAGTTTATCAACATTTGCTATATACAAAGCAAATATCTTAGTATTAGACATGTTTTGTTATCCAACTCTATTCTGAATTGTTAGAGATGATATACCACTGGGAAGTATGTGTCTGATTTTAAAATTAGATCTGTGGTACATTGGAGTCATTCATTCATTCTTACCCCTGTCCCTCTTGCCAATGGGAAACCAAGAATCAGAGTTGTAGTCCCTTGCCCAAAGTCATACAGCAAATGAGTGACAAAGTCAGAATAAAATTCAAGGTCTCTGCGTTTCAAGTCAGTTCTTTAGAAGTTGATAAAGTTTCCATTATGAATGAATAAGTGGTTCCTTTGTCTAGCCTTTAACATGATTTCATAATTTGAAAATCTGCTTCATAGAGGTTTGCTATGTTCAGATTTTTGGATTTTACCCTAGAAGAGCTAAATCCATAACAATTACAGAAAGACCTCACTGTAAAGTAAATTCATTGTTTAATGATGATTCTGCAGGGACCTTGGGATCATCATTATCATAAAGTTTGAGAACTCTTTCAAAGAGAGAATATCTTTATTGATTCCAAGGATGGTTTTGCTCTCAAATATGTATTTATCTTCATTTTGAAATTACTATGAGATCTCAACTTTCAAATTCCACCAATGCCATTCAGACCTTTGGTGTTTAATTATGCTTCTATTTATCTGCATTTTACTTATGATAAGTATTGGCAATGTGGAGATTTTGATGTTAAGCAGTTTCCTCTGGTGTGAACATAATTAATGATCTTTATTATGAGTTTAACATGGCAATGAAACAGACCACATCTGAATCTGTGTATTGAGTTATTTGAATATTAAAGTCCTCCACAAAAGCTTGATTTTCCATATTTTTAATTATGTCTGACTTAAATTGTGAAGCATAAGTGATCAGCAAAGTAACAGATTGCATTCCAAGTTTTTTCCCATTGATCTGAGCATCACTGAGTCATTATCATTTTATACAACGGAGCACATAACTCACAGTTGAGTTAGCATCTGACAGTAGAGAACTGGACATTTAGATTTTTCATTATTTGTGGTTTTTGTCTATAATGAGGTGTTTACTAAAAATCAATGTTCTGTCATTTAAACTAATGTCTGAAGTGTTAATATTAAATAATAATAACTAATTAAAATGTGTGCACAATTGATGCTTGCATTTTTGTTTTACTGACTGAAGGAGGTGCAGGTTATGATATTTATGGGGAAAATAAATAGAACTACTGAGGCATATTAACTTCATTCATAGTAAATAGATTTACAGGTTTAGAAAAAGACAAGTTTTACTACCTCCATGTTTTGAAAATTGATTTATTTTTAATTGATAAAAACTACATTTATTACATTCAGCATACTGTTTTGAAATATATATGTGCATTGTGCAAAGGTTTAATTGAGCTAATTAATATATGCATTTTATCATATGCTTATTGTTTGTGGTGAGAACACTTGAAATTGCTCTCTTGGTAATTTTCAAAATTAAAATATATTGTTATTAGCAACAGTCTCTATGCTGTAGAGGAGAGCTCTTAAATTTTCTCCTGCTATCAAGTTGAAATTTTTAATCCTTTAACCAACATTTTTCCAGCTCGTAAAGAATAGAACCATTCTATTCTTTGCATCTATTTCTACTTCCCTCATTTTATATATTTTATTTTCCTTAATGTTTCTGTTTCTCATCTACACAAAGGAGTGTGCATTTCTAGAAATTAAATAATTACATTATCATGGTGTTATCATCCAGAGATCAAATAAATATTAAAAATTTGAAAGGAAACTGCTCACTCCTGTCTGCTTATTCTACAAGGAAACAGCTCACTCACTTTCATTTATTCTAGCTATACTTGTTAATTAAGCAAGTGCTTATTGAGTGTTCATTATGTTCTCAGGCTCTGCTGAAATAAATACTAAGCCAATCCATCTACTATCATTTCTTTTGTAGCGTGTAGGATACATAGAGAGCAGCTATTAATAAAATAATCTCAAAAATATAAATGTAGAATTATATCCCAAGAGAAGTGTAATGGAGGAAACAATCATCTATAGATCTATTGATAAAGGAAAAATATAACTGCTGATTTGTTATATGTCAAATGTGCTGAGTTCCTGGTCACACAATATCAAGGAATTAAGTCATGAACCAAAGAAAGAAGTTAGGGGAGTTTTATTGGAAATAAGGGAAAGAAGAATAGTTCCTAGATTTCCAGGAATGGTCCTGAGTAGGTGGCCACTGAGGTCCTTTGTTGGGGTAATTTATACAGCAAAGTCACAATGTGTTTACAGCATGAGTCAAACTACAATCAACCTATAGGATTACAACTGTAGTTACTTAGCTAATATTGATCCAATAGGGAAATGAGTCATGTAATAAGGGTACAATGGAAAGAAGAAAGGCATTTTTGGGAAGGGATAGTCCAGATTATCTGGTCCTTTACCTGGGCACCTGATGCCTATTTGGACTTACTGGACCAGGTTGTGCTGATTGCAGTGTTCTTCCAAGTTAGTGTTTATTCCTTAGGGAAGCACGAAGGCCTGTCCACTGTATCTTCAACTTGAGGCCTGTCTTCCTTCAGATGCCCCTCTAGCCACAATTCTGATATCTGTATTATTTTGGGCTTATTTCCTTTAGAGCTCAGTCCCTCTTGGACTGTATATTAATTTCTACTTAGCTGCCTATAATGCTATGAAGATGCATGCAAACAAAAACAAAAACAAAAACAAAACAAAACAAAACAAAAAACCCCTGATGTAGTCTAGAGAGATCAACTCCTGTTTTCATAATGCAATTGAGATGGGAGTTTACAGATTAAGAGTAAAGAGTTAAGTAAAAATAGGGAGAGGGTAGGGTAGGAGAGTACCTGAAGCAAAATGAACTATCTTACAAAAGTCCAGTCAGAGAAGGGTAGGGACCAAGGCTAATTCAAAGGTCTAGAAGATCACCAGCATAGATCAATAGAAGAAGAAATAGGTAATAAAAGTAGAGAATATATCATATTGATGTTTAGACTTTACTCACTGAGCAACAGAGAGCCATTGAAGAGTTTTAATTAAAAGAAGTACCGTGGCTAGATATGAGATTTGCAAATACCACTCCTATAGCTAGGGTAGAAGTAAATTAGAGCAGGGGTATTAATTGGGGGGAGAAAAGGTGAGGAACACCATCCTCTCTCATAATTATCAAATTTCCCATCAGCCTCACTCACATGACTTTTTGTGAATTAGAAAACACCTCAGTTTAATGAAGGAGGAAGAAAATAACCCGTATAAATATCTGCTCTGAATCAAGTCTTAAAAACATCAAATGGTCAAAATCAAGATCACAAATACTTTGTAAAGAAGTCTCATTTTTCATGTGAAGAAATCAAGGTTTCCAAACCTTGAGTGAGTCATTCACCAGTGGAATGAAAAAGGTTGGTTTTCAGTGTCGTAGATTCCCAAATGAACCCAGCAATTTAAAACGCCTTTTAAAGGGCATGAATGTTTCTTGTATGTTTCTGCTGCAGAAGCAGTTTTTATTGATTTCAGCCCAAACAACATATTTAGAAGCATTATACATAGGTAATAAGACCAGGAAAAGAGGCTGACCTGCTGGATCAACCTATAAACTCTTTATTAATGGGCAACTTTATTCAATAGTTTGGAAATAAAATAAATCTAACTCTTTTAGCTATAAAAGATGTTAATATGAATTATGTTTTAATTTTTTGTGCCACAAGAAAAGATGATACCTTCCCCTTCAAAAGTTATAAAATCTTAACCTAATAAAATAATAAATCATATTAGAGAAAGATAATGTTTTTGCTTCTAAAATCCTCTCTTTTTATACTTTGGTTCGGGGGACTAATTTTAAAGCTTCCAAATCACAGAGAAGTAACTCTCGATATTTGGATCACAATTAATGAATGATTATTTGCCTTTAAGCCTGATGGTCTTGATTTTTAATCCAAGCACATCACTGCTAATAGATGTCATTGTTGGTCAGAATCATTTATCCACCCTGCTTGGTTCTCTGCTTCATAGTAACACTTTAAAAAGTTCCACACAGTATTTAATTCATTGAGCAGTTTGACAACTGTCCAAATCTAAGCATTTAAGAACAATTAATTTTAAAGTATTGAATTTTTCCTTCAGCTTTTATTGGTTTGAGGCATAACTTACATTCTAAATCATCCCAACATAAATCATCATCAAGATATAGAACATTCTATTTTTCACAAATTTATTTGAATGTAAACTTCCCCCTTTCCCCTACACACACACACACACACACACACACACACACACACACACACACACACTGAAAAACCCACCCTAGTAAAGACTGGTCCACTTTCTATTGGTACCTATTGCCTTCTCTTTGATAAATAGAATCAAATATTATGTAATCATATTTTTTCATTCAGTTTGTTGCTTTTGATATCCATTCATGTTGGAAGTATCATTCTGTTGCACTTTATATTGCTGCATCATACAGCTTTGTTTGCATACATCAGTTTTTATTTCCCTAGTTGATGGACATTTGGGCTCTTTCCAGTTTGGGTATAATAAGAATAAAGCTATTACAAACACTTGTGAGTAAGTCATTCAGTGGACATATGTTTTAAATTCTCTTAGGTAAATAACTAGTAGTGTATTACTGGTTTTAACTTCATATGAAACTGCTAAAGTGTTTTCCAAAGGACTATAACATTTTGTATTTCGATTGGCATTATATATGTTCTAATTGGTCTACATCTTCAACAAGATTAAATCTTTTGTCATTTTTATTTTAGTCTTTCTAGTTGGTATGTGTTAATTTCGCTGTGATTTTAAATTCAATTTTTCTAAAGTACAATGATGATAAGAATATTCTTATGTGCTTACTGTTTATATATAATTTTTTGCTTAAATTTCTATTCAAACCCTTTGCCAATTTGTTTTTGTTATTACTATGAATATATACTTTACAAATACCTTCTGTCAGGATATAGCTCTCATTTTTAGTTTCTTAATAGTTTCTAATAAAGAATATATTTTTAAAACTTGAGGAAGTCAATTTATCCCTCTTTCTATCTGTTAAAATGTTTATCCTTTTTGTCCTAATTTAATACTTTAAGTTTTCCTTTAGAAGTTTTATGATTTTAGCCCTTATGTTTAACTCTATGTTCCACATTAAGTCAATATTTGTTATTTTGCATAGAGAAGACTTGAGTTAATTTTTTCTATGTTGATATTTGTTTCTTTCAGTACCATTTTAGTGAAAATATTATCTGTTTTTGATTGATTGCCTTGCTATCTTCTTGAAAAATGAACTGATCATATGTAATGGACTCATTCTGTTTTGTTCATCTATATGTCTGTTTTCACATGAAGAGTACATTGTCTTTGTTATCATGGCTTTAAGAGAAGTATTGAAGTTAGATGTCATAAATCCATCAACTTCATGTTTCCTTTTAAAGATCACTTATGTCTATTAGAGGTCCTCACCTTTCCCATATAAATACTAGAATCAGCTTATCATTTTCCAAAATACCCTGGAATTTTGATTGCACTTGAAGTTAATCAATAAATCAAGTATATAAATTAATACCTTAAAATATTGAGCATAGTATATTGAATTTTTAAAATTTCAGTTTTGTAATTTTTATTTTATGGGTTTCTCATATGTATTTGCCAACATACAGTTACTTTATATTCTTATGCTATTATAGATGAAAAATTTATTTTACTTTTCAAATTTTTATTGCTAGCATACATAAATACATATTTATATTTGATTTTTTTATCTTGTGATATAAATAAGCTTACTAGTTCTAATATTATCTTTGTAGATTTTGAAGGTTTTCTAAAGAAGTAATGTGAAAATAAAGACTTTTTATCTCATTTTTTGTATAAATGTGTTTGATTTTTGTTTTATTTATTATACAGTATAAAATATTCAGTGTGACTGTTGAATAAAAGTGATGAGAATACTCATCTTTGCTTTGGTCTTAATTTTAGGAAGAAAAATTTGGTCTTTTACAATTAACTATGTTTTTTTGGCCTACAAATCCTTTATCACATTGATGAAATTCACCTATATTTTTGCTTTCTGTATTGTTTTTACTTTTTATCCAAACTGCACAGTGTTTGTCAAAAGCTTTGTTTAGATATACTGAGATGGTCAAGTATTTTATAATTCAACACGCATTTCTCTCTTTTTCACCTTTTAATGTGATAAATAATATTGGTTCATGTTCAAGTGTTGCTTTTTGCAACAAACCGTACTTGTTTATATTGCTAAGTATGACATTGTAATATTGTGGAGATTTTTGCCTCTACTTTCACAAGGAATATTGGTCTGTAGTTATCCTTCCTAGCAATGTTTTCCTGACTTAGTATCACTAAAATGCTGGTCTCATAAAATAAATTAGAAGCATTTACTTTTTATCTGCTTTCTGGTAGAGTCATTGTAGAATAAGCATTGTTTCTTCCATAATCATTAGTAGAATTTGATATTTTCTTTGAGGGAAGGTTTTTAATTAGGGATTTATTTTGCAGCTATAGTATTCTTCAAGTTGTTATTCAAGTTATTTAATACATATAAATGACCAACAGATACATAGAAAAGTTCCACATCATAAATTACCAGGGAAATGGAAGTCAAAACCACAATATTACCTTATACCTGTTAGAATGACTCTTAGCAAAAAGATAGTGGCATTAGCAAATTTGCAAAGGGAAGACTTGTATTTTCTTAATGGGAATGTGAATTTGTACAGTCATTATGGAAAATACAATAAAACCTCTTCAAAAAGTTAGGAGTGGAACAACTGCATGGCCCAAGAATTCTTCTCCTAGGTCTATATAGAAAGAATATGAAGTCATTATGTCAGAAAGCTAACTACACAGTACTCTGATTTTTACTGCACTATTATTCAAAACAGACCAGATATATCATTAACCTAAGTATTCATCAACAGATAAGTAGATGTCACATATCTCAAAAAAAAAGAAGATAATATCATTTGCAATAATAGGTATCAACCTGGAGAAAATCATGTTAAGTGAAAAAATCCTGGCACATAAAGGTAAATACCTCTTGATTTCACTTAAGTGTGGAATGTAAAAAACTAAATCTCCAGAGAAAAAGAAAAAGAAATGAAGGGTGAGGCATCTAGGGAGATGTTGGTAAAAGGAGAAAATTTCAGTTAGAATGAATTAGTTCATAGGATCTATTGTATAAGACAGTGGTTATAGTTAATAGCAATATATTTTATATTTACATGAAAACTAAGAGAATAGAATTTAAATGTTCTCCATGCAAAAAACAAAACGTATATGTAAAGTAATTCCAATGTGAAATAGCCTTATTTGGCCATTTCACAATGTACACATTTATCAAAACATCCTATAGGCAATGAATATACATAATTTTACCTGTAAATTAAAAATAGCAGTTATTACTTGTAAAATAAACGTAACAGATTAACATCTATTGTTTTCTTCTTTTACATTTTATAACACAATTATGTAGAATCCATAGTGATGTTTTTTATTCATTACATTTGTAATTTCTGTCTTTTCCCTTTTCAATCTGACTAGAAGGTTTTTTTTTAATTAAACTCAGATATACAGCTTTTCCTTACTCTAATTTTCTCTATTTAACTTCATTATTTTTGATCTTGCTGTATTTTTCTCTTCCTATAATTTTTTAAATGGCGGAATTAACTTGATCTTTGTCAAGTGGAAACATTATTGATCTAGTTGAGACATTTCATCACATCTAATATAAATGTTTCATGCTATAAATTTTTCCTCTATGCACAAGTTTATTTTCATGCTTCCCAGAAATACTTATAAGTTCTGTTTTCACCTGTATTTCACTTAAGGAATTTTATAATTATCCTGTAATATCCTCCATTGACTTCACACCTTTTTATAAGTATACTGTTTAATTTTAAAAACTGAGTGTTTTTTTAGTTATCTCTTTGTTTTGCTTTCTAGCTTTTCTTGTGTATTCAGAGAATGTGTTTCATGTGACTCAAATTCTTTTTTTTTTTTTATTAAGTTGTTTATTGGTACATTTTAGGTATGCAACACAATTACATTTTTCATTGGGAATTGTACCTTTACATAATGCATCTTGGTTCTTATTTTTTACCCATTCCTAGCTCTCCCTTCACCCCCTCCACCCTTCCCTATTTACAAAGACTTTATTTCCATTTTTTCCATTTCTCAGCATTTTTCCTTTCCCTTCTTTCCTTTCCCCTGCCCCTCCCACTACCCCTACCCCTTTGGACCTTTTCTTCCTATTTTGCATTATCGATTATTCATTCTAATCATTGGTACATTTTAGGTATACAATATAATGACATTCATCATTGGAAATTTGCACCTTTACATAATCTCTCTTGGTTCTTATTTTTCACCCTTGGCCAGCCCTCTCTTCAACCCCTCCATGCCTCCCTATTTACAAAGATTTTGTTCCTATTTTTTCATTTTCTCATATTAATCCCATTCCCTTCTATCCTTTCCCCTAGCCCTCCCACTTCCTTCCCCTTTGCCCCTTTTCTTCCTATTTCACATTACCTATTATATATTTTGTGACTCAAATTCTTTCAAATACACTGAAATGTCATTTTTCATTAAATTTCCAATCACATTTTGAAGAGGTTTAAATAATATGGAATAATTCTGTTACATTTCTCCTTATGTATTACAGTTCTGGTAGTTTTTTATTTCATGGTGTATCCCAGTGATGGCAAATCTATGGCATGTGTAGCACAGTGAGCTGATGGAATCATTGAAAGCTCTACAAGGTTCACCCTAAATTTCTACCTCATGTTATCTTTCTTCTATGTGAAAGATTTCTCATAATCTCCTTTAATATTTTTGAAGTCCAGGTTAGGTGAAAAGAATCTCAATTTAAGTATGTCTGAAGAGGATTTATTTTGCTATTCGTTTAGAATGATATTTTTATTGAGTATAAAATTATTTCTGTCTCCTTCTTTATGTTTCCAAGATTTCATTCAGTAACTATCAAGTTTGCAATGTTTCCAAAGACAAGTCTGCTGTCATTCTTATATCTGTTATTCAGTATGTTTAATTTGGGATAGCTTCTATTGCTACATGTTTGGTTTCATTAATCTTCTTGCAGACTTTTAATTTTATCCCTTCTTCTTTTTATTTCAGTTACTATATTTTTACCTATAGAATTTCCTTTATTCGTTTTTTTCCTTTCTAATTCTTTTGTCTCATGAGCATGCTTTCTTCTACTTTCTTGAATATATAAAGATTATTTGTAATAGATGTCCTAATATCATGTGCATTAGATCTAACATTTCTTGGTCTATTTCTATTTATTTCCTCCTAATTGTAGAATATATTATTTTGTTGTTGTTTTTCTTAAATTAATTATATATATTAGATAAATTCTGCATATTGATATTTTATATTTTACATTGTTTGCATATAGCATACTATTTTGTCCTGATGTAAAGTTACTTGAAAGTAGTTTCATATTTTGGTATTTGCTTTTAAGCTTTCTTAGTTCAGGTTCTTTGTAGCCTTCAACATTTGTGCTCTACTTCTAAGAAAATATCTTTCTGATGTTGCTCCTTCATGACTTGTCCATGTGGGAACACAAAATATCTTGACTTTTATTGTAAGTTTCTAATATTTTCCCTATCTATTTATTTTCCATTGTACTTTCAACAGCCTTGATAATTTTTTTACACATGCCAAGGCCATTATTTAGTCAAAGCCTCAAATAGATATTTTTGTAGTTTTCAGACATAGTCTGTCTCTCTCTCTCTCTCTCTCTCTCTCTCTCTCTCTCCCCCCTTCCTCTCTTCTTTATACAGTTCTCTCTTTAAATTAGCCATACAAATCTGAGCTGTTCAATGTATGCGCCCCCATATTTATAGACGCACAGTTTGTAATAGCTAAAACTTGGAAATAGCCCAATTGCTAATCAACTGGTGACTGGATAAAGATGTGTATTTTTTAAAATATAAAATGGAGCACTACTCAGCCATAAAGAATGAAAAAATAGAGACATTTATATCTAAATGGATACACATTGAGGCCATACTCTTAAGTGAAATGAATAGGACCCATATGTGTAAATACTGAATAGTCTGTCTTGTGTGAAAGTGTAAATGAGTATCAAAATGTATAACAGATAATATGAAATAGGGAGAAAAAGTACAAAGGGGAAGGGGAAGTGTGAGGGGTAGGGAAAAGGAAAGAAGGGAAAGAAAAATATGAGAAAATGAAAAAATGGAAACTAAGTCTTTGTAAATAGGGAGGGATGGAGGGGTTGAGGGGAGGGCTGGGGAATGGGCAAAAAATAACCAGGAGTGGTGCCTGCCATCTGCCTCACAAGCACAAGGTCCCAAGTTTGATCCCTGGTACCAAAAAAAAAAAAAAAATGAACCAAGATATATCATGTAAAGGTACAAATTCTCAATGATGAATGTCATCATATTGTATACCTAAAATACACCAATAAATGTAATGAATAAAAAAATCTGAGCTGTTTATTTCTTTTATTCCATCATGAACCCAAAATAAATGTTCAATTATTGAAGGGGACAAAAACTTATTTTTTTTCAACTTTCAAAAATTTATAGGTGAGATATATTCCTGTAACAAAACATAAATTAAGAAAAGAAAAAACACAGGTCTACCATCCGGTGCAGTGTACCTCATGCAGGAGAGAAGCAACTGAAGGAGATGGCTGGGGTCCCTGGCTTAATAATACTTTAATAGAGAACAGAAAGCTATAGAGAAATGACAAGACAAAGGAAAACCAGTTCCAAACTTCAGAGGTGGGAAAATTGTGGGAAGGTAAGTTTCTGGAGGGAACAAAAATTTTGCAAAGAAATTCCTCTGACCCTACTACCTCTGAACTGATAAAAGAAATACTTTAAGGAGAATTTACATTTAGTCTTTAGGTGAGATGCAGAGAAGGGTAGCATGTAGCAACATTTGTCTTTGAGAATCTCTGTGCTGCTTTTGGTCAAATGAAGAGAGGACAGAGAGTTTCCTTGCATTTTGATTGTCTTTGGCTCAACAATCATTCACATTTGGGGAGAAATATTTTAATTTTCTCCAACAGCATTTTTTTTCCTATTTGTTTCCCACCCTTAGACCAAATACAAACGTGTTGCACTTGGGTGATGTCTTAGGTCATTCACTAGGGTTTTTCTAGGACTCTTTTTTGTTTTGCTTTCCTTTTTGTTTGTGTGCATATTTTTGTTTTTTGAAGAGAGGGTCCTGCTGTATTGATCAGTCTGGACTTGAACTGAAGACCAGCCTTCCTCAGCTTCCCACATAGTTGAGATTACAGGTGCATGCCACTCTGCTGACTCACCAGGGCTGTATTTCATGCATTAAACAGCATACTGGACTTCTCTTGTCCTCCCGTCTTCTGCCCTCCCTTCCTCTCAGCTTCTTTCCTCTCTTCTTGTCAAACTAGTGAAGATTTTTGCTTGCTATTACCTATTTTTCAGGACTATTTTCAATGTCCAAAGATACTCTTAGGTTTTCATGCATGCAGGATAAAAAGTTTCTACATTATCTTTATTCCAATCAGTTATTTTATTGTTAGAGGATCATTTTTTTAAAAATTCAGGCTAATGATTTCCTCTCTTGTGTATTAAAATCAAGAACTGGAAAGTTGTATACAGTTTGCATTTACAGAGGTTCTTGACCCTCCCAAAACGGATCAGGAAAATCACTGGGCTTTGATAAAACAGTCCATTGTTACTTACCTTGAAATAAGTTATGTCTAGCTACTCACAGGAGAAGGAGAAGAGGTATATCTGATCTTGGAGCTGTTCTGGAAGATAGTTACTTATTTTTCTGAGATCTTTTTACCATTCCAATACAATCATTATGATGTCACCAAAGAAAACTTTTATTGTGTGTACCACATAATTAAGTTTATTAATTATAATGCCCAAATTTGGTTAAATTCTGATTTGTTTTCAAATAGTGAGATAACAAAAGAGAGAAAAATTCTTAAGTATTTTCTTCTAAAATTAGTACAATATTTTATCACATCATTAACTTTATTTGAATAATTATATTATTATTAAAATTTAGTGTTTGGTTTTGCTGCAGACTTCATAAATCTCCTTATTGTTTAAGAGTTTAAAAGTGTCATTTTCTTTTTCTAATTCAATTGTGTAAATTATCTTGTAATACAATTAAACATTATAATTTGGACTTTGTAGGGGATGCCTCTCTCTCTATATATATGTATATATATATATATAGAGAGAGAGAGAGAGAGAGAGAGAGAATTAATGAAAATATCAAAAGAAATTCAATTAGATTCATTTCAAGATCATTTTGTATGAAAAGCTAGGCTAATAAAGTAGGTATTATCTATGATAGATCTCTGGAAAACTTGTTAATAGTTTGGAATGATTTTCAGTTAACTTACAGGTTGTTTCTATGAAAATAAAGGTTTCATAAGTGCTTAATGAAATGTTTGAAACAGTCAATTAATTACAGTAGTCGTGGTATTTCTAAAATCTGTTTACCTTTGTATTTACAAATAGCTTTTATAGATATCCACATGCTTGTTATAAATTAGTAATAATGCAGTACTTCTCTCTAGGTAATTGGGATATCAGTGGCTTAAAGTCTCTTCTTCACTTATTATTTATATATTTAATAACTTCCTCCCTAATCAAATAACTTTCATCCATGTCACAGATTAAAATTCCCAAAAGCTATCTTTCTAGCATATCAATTTTTTCCTTTGAAATCAAATTGTAGTAAACCTCTGCATTTTACAATGGAAAAAGTAGTATTTCTAAAGAAGGTGTGACCTAAAGTATACGTCTTTAAAATACCTTAATGTTTGAATTAGATGAATTGATCTCTAAAATAGTATCAAATTCTAACCTTTTAGCTAGACATTTTAAAGCTAGAGATTTGTTTTGGATGAGTGCTATAGTTACTTTGCTTTCCCATGTTGTAACTTAACAACTCACCATGTATCAAGATGTTCTCTCTCGCTGTCTATTGCTTAATTTCTTATTAGCTGATTCATCTGCATAGGCAAATTAATGATATATGGTGAGGTCACGGATTCATCAATTATTTAGATAGAACATATTTTATATAATTTGTGGCTTTTAATTATTAGATGTTCAATTAGTACTTGCTCAATTTTCCCTCTGTGATCTAAAGTCAATTTCCTAAATGTATTTTGATGGGCTCATTTGAGTTAGGCTCAGACACTGGGATCTTAATTTTTATGTATACAAGAACATGTAGCATTTTACCTTTTCTAAATTTGATGCCTTTTTATTGATGTACAGAAGTAGAGATTTGGGGCCTATATGAAATAATCTATATAAATTTTCTTTCTTTTAGCTACCTATAGTTTTATAAAACTATCTCTATAAATGCTATAAAATAACACTAAGAAATCAACAAAATAATTTTCTATCTGTAAGTTTCTAATCTTTACATTTCAAAGCTGAAACTATTTGAAACAGTGTAAAGGAGCTTTCTGTGCTTTGATAATTGGTTTTTACAGAATACTACATTGATTAATATTAAATGTTTAGGTTTGGAAAGAGTTGTTTTTATACTGTTATACTGACTGGAACAAATATTTTTATTATTGGCAATATTGTTACTGATTTGTTTAGAGTGTATCTTTATTATAGATGTTTTATTAAAACATATTTTCAATAGAACAAAGGAAATCCATACAGGAAAGAAAAGCTGAGATTTATTTTTTGAATGTTCTAATGCAAATGTGTCTGTTCGTATCAGTGAACCAGATCTAAATAGCCAGTATTGGCTGTTTCATTTTATACTTCTGTTTCTTTTACTTCCCATTGTTTAGTCTACAAATGTTTAAAGTTGGCAAAGTCTTTATAAAAGTTCCATGCAATCCTTTCAGCATAAGGGAAGAAACACGTGTCTCAAAAGTTTAAAAGATTTGCTCATTTGTTTTGTTGATCATTAATAACGCTAAATCTTAATGTTAGTTAGCTAGAGACCTTGAAAGGTAACATAAATCTTTGAAAAGTAATTTCTCCCCCATCTGCTATGGTATCTGAATATTTGTATTCCCCCCAAAAAAGCCATAGGCTAAAATGCTAACCCTATGCTTAAAATAACTAAGGTACTGGTAGGATCCTTGGACTGTGATGGTGGATCCCTCATGGATGTGATTAGTATTCTTATAAAACTTTTCCCAGAGTACTAACTAGCCTTTTCTGCCATGTGAAGAATAAGCAGAAAACTGCCTCCTATGAAAGAGGAAATTAGTCTTAACCAGATACCAAATGTGCTGGTACATTGATCTTGGACTCTACAACCTCCAAAACAGGGAGAAATAGATGTCTGGTTTTGTGTAAGTTCCTAATCCTATAGTTTTTTCTTATAAGACCTTGAATGCACTAAGACAATGATGGTGAACCTTTTAAAGACCCAGTGGCAAACTGTAACCCAAAACCCACATATTTATGGCAAAGTGTCAATACTGAAATTAAACCTGATGAAGTTTTAGTGTAGGAAAAAAACTCATGCATTAAAAGAAAAACACAATATCAGAGATTTCAATGATACAAACAGCCCTCTGTGGCACACATGCCATAGATCTGCTACCATTACACTAAGACAACAAAAGTGCGTAGAGTATACACATTCTAAGAGAAGTCCAGTCCCAGTCTCCTCCTTGTATTCTGGGATGATTTGAGATGAGGGCAAGAGAAGAAGGAACCATCTGAAAGGATAGATTAATTTTCAAAAGGGTCCTTTTCACAAGGGCTTTTTCCCATTCCCTGATTACTAATACTTTAAGTAGTTGATAAGACCCCTGGATTCATATTCCATACATCTTGTTCAGCAAACCTAGCTGATATAAATGTGTTATGAAGACCTCAGCATCTACCAAGATCCATGCTCCCTTTGCTGTCACTTGGTATAAAACTATTGTAAATACCTTCCCAGCAAGGTGATAAATTTGTAGTTCCACCACCACAAACTCATTAGTTTTGGGTGACACTATATGAGAATCCTTTCCCAACTAAGTAGGAGAAGAAAAGACACATTATTGAAGAAATCAGAGGATGAGAAATAGTTGTACTTTTTCTATCATTCTCAGTCTTCCTTTTCTCTCTCACTGAATGGAATGAAGAAAAGTCTATGGCCCTAGGAGTCACCAGTCTACACACAATAATCACTTTCTTCTGTGGAGAAAGAGAGCTTTCCATATGTATTAGCCAGCTTTTCTGTTACTGAGATTCCTCAGTACCCAACACTCACACTTAAAAGAGGAAACGTGTGGCAGTTAGGATAGAATTTGAACTTGATGGATTTGGTGCCTGCCCTGGAGTGCATTTTTAGGTGTGTCTTAGTACGTCTTGGAGGCATGGGGTTTGAGTTTGTGTCTGATCTCTTGCCCATTCCTCTATGGCACTGTTCTCCTGCACTCTTCCCAGCCACTATGAACTGACCAGTTCAGTTCCAATAACCCACAACTTCTGCCTTGGAGATAGCTAATCATAGGCTGAAAACTTAAGCAAATTAATCTTGTCCTTTATGTTGTGAGGGTTGAACATTGGGTCTCAGCAATGTGAAAGCTGATTAATACAGAAAATTGATACCAGAGAAGTGAGGTTGTTGCTCTGACTGTATCTGACTATGTGGTTCAGAATCCTTTGCTTGGTTTGCAGGAAGAATTTGAACTATTTGTATATATGGACTTGAGAAGCCCTACAATACTATAAGAGCCTGATGGGTGATTCTGATCAGAGCTCGGAAGACAAAAATGCAGATAAGAATGTGGAAAGTAAAGACTAGCCCTGGAGAATAAGAATTTCATTGGCAGTTAGACTAGAAGCCAATATGTGTGATATACTTTGGCAGAAAATTTGTCTACATACAAATTTGTCCATGTTTTGCAATTTTGTGGAGATAGAGATTAGGAGTTGTAGGCTAATTTATATTGTGGAGAAAATATAAAAGCAAACCAATATTTAGTTTGTGGCATGGATAATGCTGGCTGCTTATAACCAGATTTATAGTAAGAATTTGGGGAAAGGCAGAGCAAAATATTATGAAAAATTTAAATTTAGGCCCAGAAGTAACCATGCATAAAGTTGGAGCCATAGGAGGTATGGCAGCTAAAACTATTATCACCATTAAAAGGAAACCAAGTATTTTGTATAAGAACAACAAGAAAGATGCATTGAGGGCATCTCAGGAATCTTCAAGACCCCCACCTATTGTAGGCTCAAGAGTATTAAATTGTCAACCTGTCTTTTCAAAAGGGTTCCAAGGACCCCTGCTCAAGAAGGGCCTCTTAGGAAACTGATTCTCCAGGATTTATTTTATTATACTGAGCCATCTAGACCCTAAGAGACTGCTTCAGCCATGGTCCAAGGGATTCTAGCTACTGTTTCCAATAAGAGCAGACCTTGGCATTGTCCACATAATACTGTTTTTACTAGCACACAGAATGCAAGTTGTGGGATCAGAAAGGCTTCATTTAGGTTTCAAGGTAGGTTTGGAAGGAACTTCTGAGAGAACAGTACATAAAGTTGTGACAATGAGCCAAAGGTGCAGTAGAGATCCTAGGAAGTCAGATATGTCAGGAATGTGGAATATCTGCCAAGTAAAACTACACATCATCAGTGGAGTCAGCCCAACTAAGCCTTGTATGCTATAAATGCAGGGAAATAGGGATGTAGCTCAAAGCCATTTGAAACTTACATTTTACTACCTTATACCCCAGATGACAGATATAGAGTTAGAAGAGTTAATGTTTTCACTGCTGGGTTTCAGTTTTTCTTTGCTGTGATTCTTTTCTATTCTTCCCTTAAGGGATGGTAATATTTACCCTGCACCATTGTACCCTGGGATTATGTAACATTTAAAAAAATCTTTACACAGGTTCATAGCTAAGAGTTTGCCTTGAGTCTCAGAAGAGACTTGTAAAAAATGCTGGAAATGTTGAGACTTTGTCAAAGGATTATTAAGGGGGACAGTTGTTTGTGTTAGGTAGAATTATGAACTTGCTGTTATCTTTATGTGGAGATTAAGTATGTTTTAGGGAGATATATTTGGGGAGCAAGTTAAAAGGGAGTGGGATAAAGCAGTGTATAGATGTCTCCCCAAAGCCTTATGTAAATGAGGTGGGGATTTTCTGGAGGTGGATGGATCTAGAGTGTGTGAAGCTGGAATTGATACATGGTGCAATATTAGGCTCACGGGTGCTAGGATTAAGGGCATGAGTGCTAGCCCCCCCTCAAGTAGTCTAAATAAGATAAAATGGGCAGAAAGACACTGTTAAGGTCTCTTGTTGCTTTGCTACTGTCTGTCTACCATGAATAGTTGCCTCTTTGCCACTCTGCCTTGGAGCCAGCTGATTATGGACTAAAACCTCTATGAACTGTAAGCCAAATAAACCTTTCCTCCTTTTAGCTTTGGGTGTTGGGTATTTTATCTCAGCAATGAGAGAAAAATAACTAAGATAAGCAATTAGGGTGGAATTTCAACATGATTGCCTTTTGTATCTTCCCCAAGTACTGGTAAAGCACACTTGCAGGTATGTCTGGGGCAGTCAGTGTCTACATCTTGTTTTTGCCCTTTCTGTTCTGGCAGTCTAACCCTGCTCTGCTTCATGAACTAAGCAACTTTCCTCCACTGTACCCTCCTACCATGATATCTTTGGATTGGAACCAGGAGAGCATGGACTAAAACCTGGACAAAGTAAACCTCTCCTTTAAATTTTAGGTGTTGGTTCTTGGGATGAGAAAGCTAACTAATAAAATGAGATTTAATTTGATTCACATTTCAAAGTGATTCAGCCCATGGTCACCTGGCTCTAAGGCAGAAATGTCATGTTGGCAGAATATGATGGACCAAAGCTGTTCATTGTTGCTGGGAAGCAATTGATCAAATTGACACTCCACTCTAATAACCAGACCATGAATCAAGAACACTGTAAGTGAATTGCTACAAATATAATAAATAAATTCTTCTTATGACTCTATATTGGGTATTTATTTAATATACTTACCCAAATTGCTTTTTAAATTAATCATGTTTAGTAAAAATAATATGTGTATTCCTTTTACTGCCTAGATATGTCTTTTTGTGCCTACAAATGAAGAAGTAGCTTCATTTAAGTTGAAAAACTAATAAATTAAAAAAGGTTATGGGGAAATATAAGAGCAGTGTTTTTGAATAATATGTTGATATCTAAGCCATATCATCGTTTCTCTCTCAAGGAATTTTCACACATCACAAAACATGCTTTATCCCTTTTCTTTCATAGTGCCCACTCTTATCTTTTATTACTGATTTATGGTACTCATTGCCATTTAATTCATAAGCTTTTCCCCAAGCTGTTTCTATCAATGTAATTCAATGCCCTTATAGTTTTATTTGGCATTCACAGTCATGTTAGTACAGAAATTTTGTGACTCATTTTGTAAATATATCAAAATGTACAACCGGGCAAACTTCAAAGATCTTATCCTTCATGTTAGGATTTGGAGTATGAAAGATAAACTCAAAAATACTGTGTAAGAAAATTCAATATAGCATATATGTGTTCCTTTTGCATTGATTGTATTGTTTTCAGGTAGTTGCAGAGTGGTTTTTGGTTATACACATAGATGGAATAATATTATCAAAAGTAATGATAATAATGATGCATTTGGCATTTTTTAGACTTAGATAATGTCTAAGTTTAAACCTCACTTAGTCTTCATAGAAAATATATTAGTTAGCATATTAATATTACTATCTTTGCAGATGAGTGAAAGTGAGCGAGATGTTACACCCCTACATTTTCACATGTAGAAAGGTGGTATTCAAACCTGGAGTTCATCATTGTTAGACAATACACTGTAGTGCCTTTCAGTTAAGACTCTGAAATTGTGATATGAAAGGAAAAGATTTATATCTTGGCCTTCCTTAATTGAAAAAACCAGAAACATGCATGGAATAGAATCCTTAACAAAGACAATGATAAAACAATGAAAATGCATGCAGTTATGGACTTATGATGATTCAATTGAACATTTTTTCAACTTTATGATGGTGGAAAAGACATACCTTTTGTTAGAAACTATACTGCTTATACTATGAATTTTGAATTTTGTGTGCAGGGGTATGTGTACAGAGGACTGAGCCCAGGGTCCTGCAGATGTTAAACATGAGCTATACTGTTAAGTTATTCTGTAGCCATGAACTTTAAATTTTGATTTTATGGTAGAAATATGTGTAAGATAATCTCTCATGACACTAGGTAGAGCAATGAACCATAGCTCCCGGTCAGATATACTATCACTAGGGCAAATAACTGATATTCTACATGTATCATATTGTTAATCTATGTTCAGTTGGTTAGGGGTACTAAGTGCATTTTCAACCTATGAGATTTCCAACTTCTGATGAGTTTACTGTGACACAAGCCTATTGTATGTTGAGGAACATATATAGTAACCTTCTACCTGGAAAATAGAAGGGATAAACAAACATTGACAGGAGAAGAATAGGAACTAACTTATTAGGCATTTTGTGAGTACAACCTCATTTAACAGTTTCCCAAAATTACCCAACAATATAGGTTTAATCATCAAGGTTTGAAGCATCGCTTCTGTTGTCAAAGTAAGAGTAAAGATAAGAGGAGGAACTTGGCCTTTAAAAGTACAAAATAGCTGAATATTCCCCACCACCTGAACCTTGTTATTTATGTAGCATGCTAAAAGGACATTTCGGGACAGGAAAAATTATGAAATATCTTGCAGAAATTAAGATGATTAGAAATAAGGATCTTAGATTACTCAGATTAGTCAGATTAGAGATTTTAGAACATGAAGTAGGAGAAGCATAAGAATCAGGAGACAGGTAGTTACTGGAAGGGAAAAAGCATTATACTGAAGAATTTGTTTGCATTCAGTGGACATGAGTGAGAGATTGTGCTGTTTTAGAAGGTGGGGTTCATGATTGAACTTGGAAATACCCATCTACAAATGAAGTAAGAAATGAAAAGCCAATACAAAGGGGAATTTTATTTGAAGAGGACAGAATCAGAGTAAAGTAAGAAATCTGTCTTAGTCACTTTTGCTTTTCCGAAGCACAGTAAGAAACACCCACAACTTAAAGGCAGAGAAGTATATTTTTGGCTCACAGTTTCAGAAGTTTCAGTCCATTGTCAGCTGGCTTCAAGACAGGAAAGGTGTGGTAGAAAGGCCTAGGGGAGTAAAGCTGTTCATCTCATGGTGGCCAGGAAGCAGAGAGAAGAAAGTGCCAGAAGAAAGCTTCTAGGTCATGCCTGTAGTGACCTGTCTCCAACTAATCCCACTCTCTAACACCATGTTTAGCTTTGAATGTATCTGTGGATTAATCCACAGTGGATGGGTATAGTGTCCCCATGATGGAATTACCATTCAAAATTCCCACCTCTGAACAAATGAGTCCTTTAGGGACCTTCTAGATCTAAACCATAGCAAAATATCATATTAGAATATGTTTTGAGATTAAGAGTTAACTATAAATAAAAATAAATATACTTTATTGCATCTGTAATTTAGTACCTTCAGTTGTAGCAAACAAAATAGGGGGTTTACAATTTTGAATAATTGTAATCCAGAAAACAGGTCAACCTAAGGCATAATTTGACAGTGATAATGAAAAATGGAGAATTCCAAGTAAAAATTTCTTTGTTTTTAGGATGTCTATATAATCTCTACCTATATTTAAACTCTCTTAAATTGCTAATCTGTGTAAAAACTGAGATAACCCATAACAATATTAGATGGTTGTTATCAACAAACCAGAAAAAGTAATCAGCATTTTAAAAAAGTTTTTAAAAGATTATATATATATTGAACTCATAAAGTGAACAAAATATTTGGATCCAGCACACTGGTGCATGCCTATAATCCCAGCCCTCTTGGAGGCTGGGGCAAGAGCATAACATATTTGAGCCCAGACGGGGAAATTTAGTGAGCCCCTGTTTCAAAACATTCTTCAAGATCTAAAAAAAAAAAAAATTGAGGAATTTTGGCAAAAAATAATGCATAAGAGATTGATGTTATTTCCTTTTGGCGTTCTTCTTTAGAGTGGATTAGCTCTATCAGAGGAATGGCTTATCCTTGGCTGTCACCCTAGCAGAATTATACCAAAACCACTAATTGAAAAAAACAATTGCTTGCTCAAATGTCCATCTGGTTATCACTAGTGTTTAGGGAGCCAAAGAGACACCAGAAAGCATGCTGAGAAAAAAGCACTTACCAAACTTTATTTCTCACCTTTCCCTCAATATACAGTACAAACAAAAACTTTCTAAATATGATTGCCCTTTAGTTCTGAACATATTCATTGGTGCCTATATTAAAGGTTGTCCCTGCTGGATCTTCAGAGACAGCCTTCTTTGGCAAAAAGTAATTGGTCTGGAGCAGAGCACATCATTAGTCCAAGGGTAACCAAGACAAAATTAGGCTCACTATACAAGGCTTTAATCAGAAATTATCTTAGATTTTAGCAGAGCCATTCATACTCATTCATTTTCATTTCGTCTACAATCTCCACACAGAAAGTGCTAACCCATGATATTGATTATTCAGTTGATAGCTATATTGAACCAGAAGCATGAAGAGTGGGCACATGAAGCTGGTGAGTACACAGACGGTAGGGTGAACTTGCAGAAACAGTAGAAACAAAACTAGCTGCAGCTCAGCGGCACTAAATGCCTCAGTTGCTGACAGATCCTAATTTCTTTGCACAAAGCTCATGTTTTTGCTCATGAATTCAGTAAAAATCTATGTCCCTTAAAATAATTCCTTTTTAATGTAAAATAATTTTAGTAGTGTTATGATCCTTGAAACCTGAAGTGTCTTAGCTAAACCACATAGCAACTGAAAAAAGCAACTCACAGGCTCAAAGGTGACAGACCTTAGATCCCTCCTATTACTCTCGAGCACTGTTTTATCTGTGAAGTAACACATGTGAAGTAACATGAATAAACATAAATGTACCTTTCCCCTATTCTTCTAGGTCTACAATTTTAAACAATTAAGATCTATACAATGTACAACCGAAGCTGCCCAAATCAGTTAAGTCTGCTGATATAACAAAAGCTGCTATAATAGATAAATCTAGAAATCTCTATAGCTTAACACAATGAAATTTTATTTCTAATCCATGTAGTGTAAAAATTGGTATATGCATCATGGGACTCTGATCCACATAGTCATTCCAGGACCTAAGCTATCAGAGGACCTGCCATTTATAATGCATGATTAATGACAGCCAAGAACTGAGAAGATGAGAGAAGCAAGAGTTTAGTAAGAAGACTCCTTGAGTCAAGTTTGAAAAGGTCATGTATCACTTATGTCTAAAATCTATTGGCCAAATATCACTTATAAGGCCATGAGTGACTTTTAGTAAGGCTGGGAAATAGAGGATAGCTGTGTGCTTAGCGGTAAAGTGAAAAGAAATTTAGAGAATAGCTCACTGGTTTGTATCTCTCAACTTCTAGTTTTGAATTTCCTTTAAATGCCCTCGCTGTTAAACTAAAATATGATATTCAACATATAAATATATTAGTCATGTGTTAATTTTCCATTAAAAATAAACAAAAGACTCATCTAACACCCCAGGGAACTACTTAGAACAACTGCCATCCTAGGATGCAGTTATTACAAGATATTGGAGATTATATTAGGTCATTTATGGTGTATTAAGATATTACATCTATGATGCTGCAACAAGAAGTTTTTATGACAAACCATCTGAGACAAGAAGATAGCAGAGAAATGAAAACCATATTCAGATTTGTTTATTAAAATATATACAGGTAATTAATGATAAAATTCAGCATGCAAATCTTTTAAATTCCCAGTAAAATAACTTAACAAAGGAAAAATGATAGCTGTATAGAAGTACAGTCTGTTCTAGTACAACACACTTTTCTACAGTGTGAAATATCTTGTAAGTTACTTTTACATAGAGTAATGATATCAGCATAATGTGGAAGTCACATTGATTTATATACTTTTTTCAGCCCATTAAGGATCTGTGCCCATTAAGCAATAGTTAAACAGAAAGTACACTTCGCAGCTGATTGAAGCAAATTGTTATTCTACTGTCCACAACACCCATGCACTTCACGATCTTCTATGGAAAACAGGTTTGATTGTAAACTCTGTCTTGAATGTGTTATGTGCAACATTGCTTACTGTGACTTTCTTGTTGAATTGAGATAATATTACGATTATTTTTGCTAGTGAGATACAGAGTTGTAGTTGTATAGGTTTTGGATGCTCTTCCCTCAATCCTATTTTCCTCATAAACCTTATTATTTGTATTGATGTTGCAGAATTTGAAGTTCTCAGCACTACATGTATTATCACAGAAGCTATGCTTCTCTTTTCAGTTGCAAGTGTCAAAAGCCCCATCCAACCTACCTCAAGGAAAATGAAAATATATTAAATCATATAACCAGGATATCTAGGGATTACTGACTTCAGGCATAGCTGGTCATGACTGAAAAAAAATAAATAACAGTTTTTAGGTAACTATCTCTTTTTCTTCATCTCTTATCTCTTCTCAATGGACTTGAGATTAAACTCAAAGTTTCTGAACAAGACAGATAAGTGGGCATTATCAGACTAAGGTTTGTTCTCATGATGTTATGATATATATCAGTCTAAAATATCTTTTAGGAAAGAAATAGCAAGTCAAAAGTGATGATTAAGGGACCCTTAATGTTGAAAATATTTTCAAGTTTCAAGTAAACAAGGAGATAGCTAGGAGGGATGTAGAATTGCTCTGGGCTAACAGAGAGGAGGCTGTTGGCATCCACAGGCTGAAGGAATTAGGGGAAGGACACTTCACAAGGACAGCAAATGAGTCCTGCCGGTGTAAGGCAGGAGCTGGCCTTCAGCTAAAAGCACAGCCCAAGCCAACTTGTAGTTGAGGAGAGAAAACTGAGAGGAGAAAAATCCTACTCTTTTTCTTCTTTTTCTTTGATCTTCCAGTGCCTCCCATGGGCCAAACTGAATGCAAGAGATAGCAGGTGATGAGCTCCAGAGAGGTTAACATTCCAAGGGCCTGGAGCCAATTGAGAACTAGATATAGAGAGTAAATGGATAATATGAAATATGTTTATTGATCTACTTGAGTAAGCAGATTTTTTTTTTCTTCCAATGGCTTTCTGTGAGTTTTAGAGAAAGTTGTCATGGCCCTACATGGATGTTTTGTGTGTACATATTGGCCAGAAAAATTTGGTGTTCTGGTTGTTAACTCTGATAGTGAATGTCTGATAGAGTAAGAAATTAATAATATGAATAAAAGCTCATGGATTAGGCGAGGATTTTTCAAACAAAATATTTCCATAGATCCGTGAAGGTGATGAGTATAACAGCAGCTTATCAGGTTTTTAGACACAAAATTTCCTCTACTTGTGACTTAGCCAAGTAGATTCCAAGTACTTTCTACTCACACCTATCAATTCACATTCCATAGAGAAGGAGGAAAAATAAATACTGAGGAGAATGAAGTACATACATAACATAGTATTTTGGGAGCAAAGATGAACTAAGTCTTTTATGGAAATGTATGGAAGATGGGAGAAGAGAGAATGTGTCCTCCTCTCAAAAATATTTATATCCTCAAAGATAAAATCTGAAAAAAAAACTGGTCAATACATGTTTCATAAAATATTTTTGAGAATAACAGTTTTCCTAGTTTTTATTTTTAGAATTCCCTATGAAGCTGAGGAATATAATCTATTTTATAGGGTGTAGTATCAAAATCCATACTCCATGTGCTTCATACTATTACCTTTGTGGAATGATTCATTAATTTCTAATAAAGGTTAAGAATTGAAATAATTTTCTGCTAATCAATTTATTTTTATTATTAATCATTACTACAGAAAAATGTAGTGGTAGTCTAAAAATGTACTTATAATATGAGTACATAATAAATTGCTTTTAACACAGGCTCTTTTCCTTTGCTTTGATGGAAATAGCCATATGAAAAAAGAAAGAAAGATATTTAAAAGTCACTCTCAGGATATAATGGATGTCAAGCTGATTCCTCTCCCTGTCTCTTCATTTTTCCCTAAGAATTTCCACTTTGAGTCAGTTTCTCATAAGTTTTGTTTAGACTTGTGAGAGCACAAGTAAAAATGATTGATGGAAGAAGAACTGACAATCATAGACAGAGAGGATAAATTTTTTTTCATTTTAAAATAGAAGCCAGAATCTTATTGGTTTAAAATAAATCATATTTCTAAAGTCCTACTGTAACAGCTGACCCATGAATGGTCAGTTGGTTCAACTTGACTAAAAAGAGTTCTTTTAATATTAATTCATTTTAAAAATGTTATCTTAGTCTTTTAAAGAGTGGAGAGGGTTTTCTGTTTTAGATCTGCTGGTGAGACAGAATTATTGATTCTCCCTGAAAGAAAAGAGTCACAGTGTGTTCTTCTGAGAAGCTCAAGGCTCCTTCTGAAGTGAAGAAAGCATGGCCTGTAGGTCCCGCTGGAGTCAGGCTTATCAAGAGATGGTGGCATTTTTCTCTTTGGCTCTCAACTAATCCAATGTGTTTGTGCACAGATTTTTTTGTTTTTGAGTATTTCCAACTTTGTAATGGGGTATTTTCGTCACAGAAAGAGCTTGAAAAGAGCTCATAGGAATAAAATAAACATTATGTCTCTGTTACTGTTAGAATAACTTTGACCCTCTGAAAAGCTCATCTATCATCAAATATGCAATCAGTTTTATGTGAGCAGAACTTCCAGGTTCTGTCCCTGTTATTAAGGAGAAAATCTTTAGCCATTGACTATAATTTCAATGTGGTCAATACTCCAAAGTTCAAAGTTCTGGAAGCTTAGTCCCTAGTGCATCAGTATTAAAGATTGGTAGGTGGTGAAAGCGGTGGTGAAAAGTAATGGATAATGTGCATCTCCTGGACCAGGACAGTCTTGCAGGAATCAATTAACCCCTGTGAGAGCAGATTTTAATAAAAACAATTCTTAACCCTCCTGTTTCTTCCTCATGTACTGCTTGCTGCTTTTGTGGACATTAACTATGAAATATCATGCACAGTATTATGGCATAGCCAGAGGTCTTCACGAGAGACCAAACAGACAGGGCTACTTGATGGAATTTCAACCTCCAACACTGAGCTAAATAAAACCCTTTTCTTTATAAAAGTACCCATATCAACTATTCTGTTATAGAAATACAAAATGGACCAAGACACCATTCCAGAAGTGAAAAAACACTTCTTCCTTTTTCTAAACATTTTTACCTAGGTTTCATTATATTTTCTCTTTGACTACTGGCATGCTTTAAGGACTTACTGTCAATCTATGAGGAGGAGCTATATTTATGGAATAGATTGACAACTGCTCTCCTCCACATGGACAATAAAAGAAGTACCATAAAAGGAGCTATATAAGAAGGAGGAATCTTTAACAATGATCAGTCCTTTGCAGGAATTATGTAAAAGATTTATTGACCCATAGTCACATCAAATTTACTGTCTGGACAATTATTTATTTATTTTTTGTATTAAATTCTTTTATTGGTACATTGTAGGTATACAACACAATTACATTTCTCATTGGGAATTGTACCTTTATATAATGCATCTTGGTTCTTTTTTTTTCCCCATTCCTAGCCCTCCCTTCACGCCCTCCACCCTTCCCTATTTACAAAGACTTTATTTCCATTTTTTCCATTTCTCATCATTTTTTCCTTTCCCTTCTTTCCTTTCCCCTGTGCCTCCCACTACCCCTACCCCTTTGGAACTTTTATTCCGATTTTACATTATCGATTATTCATTCTAATCATTGGTACATTTTAGGTATAAAATATAATGACATTCATCATTGGAAATTTGCACCTTTACATAGTCTCTCTTGGTTCTTATTTTTCACCCTTGCCCAGCCCTCCCTTCGACCCCTCCAGTCCTCCCTATTTACAAAGATTTTGTTCCTATTTTTCCATTTTCTTATGTTAATCCCATTCCCTTCTATCCTTTCCCCTAGCCCTCCCACTTCCTTCCCCTTTGCCCCTTTTCTTACTATTTCACATTACCTTTTATACATTTCGTCCTTATTTACACTTTCAGTTTCTCACACCAGAGAAACTATTTGGTATTTACACATGTGTTGGACAATTATTTTATTATTTTATTATCAGTGATACTATGATAAGCTATTTGGAGATGTAAGCATTGAAACACTGTGAGAATGAGCTCCATTTAGTCCTTTTAAACCTATAATAGCATTACCACTAATGTATAATAATATTTATTCAGTATTTATTAATTTTAAACAACTGCCAACAGAAAAAAAGAAAATGTTGAATTCAATTCCATTGATACCATGAAAACTACAAAAAGGAGATGAAATCTGTCCTTCCTTTTCATTGATGGAGTCATATTATGTCTTATTACTGCTCCCCCTGGTAATCTTAGTTCACTCCAGATGGCAGTAATACACTGGGTATTACTGAGGAAAGATTTTTGAATGGTAACAATCTGTAGCATGTTCTGCAGGAGTGCATGTGTAGGTCTCTAGTCCCTTCTCCTCATGCACCAGTAGCTATCCAGACTTGCTTAGTGGAGCTGGAAAGGATATTTGTCCTATGTGGGGTTCTCTAAGGCCCTCTGCACTGAAATAGTTTTGGTAATAATTGTCTTTTTAAATAGTTTAATAAGTTATTTTCCCCATGCTTATTGATCTGCTGGATACAATGTATCTGAAGTCTATAACTTCCTAATGTTATGAAATGTCCCCAATTCTTTATTGTGAAAGGATATTGATAGAAAGCATTTTGATTCCTGCTTTTAAGATGGTTCAAATGTGTTTCTTTGAGGGACTATTGCTTTCTTGAATCTTACATTGTGGCTAAATTTGAACTATGCTTAGAGCAAGATATTAAATACTACTCAAAGTATGTGCTGTCCTACTGCTTTTATGGATGATCTATAAGAAACACTTATGGATTCAAAAGTGAAAATTGATAGGGACCATATAAAGTAACTCCTAAGGTAAACAACCTAGTAAGAAAGATACTTTTTCACATGATACAAAGAACTGCTGAAAATCTTTTTATTTTGTGTAATTCATTCTCCACCTGTAATAAATAGTCAAGTAGCATTCCTTTAACTACAAGTATATAGAATACAGGACCAATGTGGTAAGGATCCTATTAGATAGATATGTTGATAAAATAGTTGAATGCACCCAAGATAGAAAGAAAACACTTTGACTACTTTACTTCTTATATCTCAAAATTTTTCTTTGTGAGCTGCTTGTGGCCATGTCAAAATGTGTATTGATTAGTCATTGTTAATACAGTTTCAACATGACAGTTAATATACTCCATGAAATCCTTGGAGCTGGTCCTTAAGGTCTGACTGATTCCCTTGTTTCACGGCAGCAATGTCCCTTAATATTACAGGCAGGTAGACTATCTTTTTATTCAATTAAAAAGAACAGTCATAATCCTCCCCTAAAGTTGACTATCCAAATTTTAGATTATTTTTTAGATTTTAGGAATTCTTTGTTTCTCAAATTACCACTGATACTAAGGTTTCATTTGAGAAAAACAAGTAAATTATATTCAGCAAACATAGAAACCCTGTTGCTGTGGTTGAATTCTGTGAAACTAACATGTTGGTGGATTGTAGCTGGTCTATGCTATTATTTCCAGGTTTGCCTTGTATGGACAAGATAGTATTTCTTGAGTACTCACTGTGTTTAGAGTATACTTAGCACTTTTGATTCAGGTGAGGAAGATGTGTTCATCATTTCATTTCCTTCTTGGATAATGCATACTAATTGAGAATAAAGGTATCTAGGTGCTCTGAAGGGTGAGGTGGAAAGAAAATGTCATGGAGATTAATCATTTCATGAGCATTTCTTTAATTATTGGATTTAAAGAATAGTCATAAAGATATATATATATATAAGAATAAAAATTGGGGGTTTCAAAGAAAAAGATCACTGGATAGTACTGATGTGCAGCATAGTGCTGAATTACGAGAGAGAAGGAAAAAGAGAAAACATATACTAAGATAATAAAGAAAAATAATAAAGGTGTTTTTGTTGTATTTTTAATGAGTAACAATACCTGAGCAGTTCTAAGGCATATGTATACTAAGCATTTTCATGCATTGTCTCATTCAATTCTCAAAATTATACTGTCGAGTTTGTTCTGTCCTTATTCCATTTTTTTAGTCAAGAAAAATGAGACTTACACAGTGAAGCATTTGCCTCAAGTGGTGAGTGGCAGAGCTCACATTCTGATCCAGTAAATCCCATAAGCATCAGTGTGGAGTTCAGTTCATTTAGCCTGAGCTTTAAGGCATGGTAAGCCTACCCATAGGAGCTAAGTTAAAAAAAAATTATTTGTGAGCTGTGGTGTGTAAAATATTGCCCTCAAAGACCTGTGTCATACAGAAGGGCATTGCTCAAAGTGTGGGCAGTGGATTTCTGCCAGTCTGTGAGTTCTTTGTGCTATTGCTCTGCAGCAAAATACATACAAAATCTGAGAGTTCATGTCACTGCCAAGTTTAAAAGTAGGAATATATTCGCTATCATTGTGCACTCTGTTTAGAGTATGGTAGATTTTTCAAACTAAGGTAGCTGAATATCTTACCCTAAGAATAAAATGCTAGAGTTGTGTAATGGTATTGTCATTGCATCTCACTCCAGGGAACGTTGTAGTTCAAGGAACAATACTGAAATTGAATCTCCATTTCTATGGCAGCCTCTTAAGTTAGCCAGTCTGTTATTGTAATTCACTGCTAAGACTGAATAGGCAAATTAGGTGAAAAAGTGCTATGTTGGAGGATTTATGCATAAAAGAATTTGTAGAGTCTGTGTGAACTGAGACAAATTTCCTCAGCAATTTGGGGTAAAAATTTATGCTTTGGAGCAATGATTCTGGTACTTCAAGGGAAGAAAAAAGCTCTGGAGCTCAACACTTAAGGTTCACCCATTAGAAGTAACCTGGGGAGGATTTTCCACAACTAAAAGACAAGATTACCTGTTGCCTTCAGGGATGTTAGCTTGATACACCACATTGCTGGACTATTTTTAGAGACTTTTCTTCCTCCTCTGTAACCTCTGTGCCCTCTGATGCCTTTCCCTACTCTTTTTCAACTCCATGTGGGTGGGTTGCACTTGAGTTCTTTTTAATATATAAAATGTCTTGCTTCTAAGACCTGGATTTCCATGTTGTTCACATACTATTATAGAGGCATCTTTCATAGAATGTTCTGCACTAAATGATAATTCATTTCAGCAATCCTCTATGCCCCATAGCTTGAAGATAGAATTTTCCCTTCCTTGTATGTAAATGACTTTTTATTATCTTACTATATTCCTCCATCCAAAATTATGAAAGCTTAATAAAAGTTAGCTAGGGTTTAAAAGAAAAAAATTTACTAAATGAGCATTGTAAAAATCCACTGTACTTGCTATGCCCCAGATACTATTCTGGGCATGGGAAAAATTCAAATATGGCTATATACTCATTAAATATCTATTGTGAAGGTCACTTAGGAATAATCATGAGGCATATACAGACATACAAGTTTAAACAAAACAATGTAAAAATAAATACAAATAGAAGTCTCATTGTTTTCTTCTGTACCCCAGGACCATCTTGAATATTTTTTGGACAAGTATTCAAAACATTACTCTAAGGGCCACTGTTCAAAGATGAAATCATGAGTACATAAGTCAAATATATAACATGGACAATTATATATTACAAAAGTTGCAGATGAAAGGACATGCAATGATTTAGAAGAGCTCTTATGTTAAACCAATTGATTCAAAACAATTTCACATTTTCTATGTACTGCTCTGGGAACTAAAAAAACGTAATATGATGATGTAGCACAGTAACTAGGAGCGGGGGTTGGCAAACTTTTTCAGAAAAGGACCAGATAGTTAAGAATATTAGACTGCAGGCTATGTTAGGTAAATGCCCCACAGGCTGTATGTAAAGGAATGGGCCAGGCTTATGCCAATGTTGCCTTAGGACATTGTTTACTGAACTCCAATGAAGAGTGTTGGCTTTGGAATAGAAACAGGTGATGAATTCTGATATCAATAACCTTTCTGTGCTCATTTCCCAGTTATCTAAACTCTCCCCACCTTGTTTTCCTCAGTGAGAGCCCAGATAGGCCAAGCACAAATTGTGGTCTACACATCTTCATCCAGGAGCTTGTTAGAAATCCAGGATTACAGGCCCTGTCCATTGCCTGTTGATTCCAGAATCTTCACTTCAGAGCTCCTCAGGCAATTTGCCTTTGGTACTTGGGAGAGTACAGGGATAGCTAATGGTGATGGTGGTAGGACATAAGGTTGTTGAGTTGTGTGATTAAATAAAATAATTCCTTAAGGTACTTGCTATAATGATTACCATAAAATACTCCCTCATTTTTTTCCACACTCCCCATGCCTGTGTGAGAATGTCTCAGAAATCTCAGAACATAATTGAAGGCAGGTATTATATAAAAATTGTCCTGGAATGATGAATAAACATTCGTCATGGAATCATAGTATATATAGCTAAATTGTTTAGCTAGTAAGTCACTGTCATACTGGGATTAATAAATTAGTAAGTGGATTTTATGAAATAAGGTAGAAAGAGAAATATTGACTTATCTCCCATTGATATTTTCTTTATTCTCTTGGAAACTTGAGATTTTGTTTTGCATTGTTTGGCTGCAATAAGTAGAGTTAATAGATGCTGTTAAAATGAGGAAAGCCACTGTTTTTGAAGTAAAGAAAATATGGAAATAAAATATGATGATGGAGAAAATTTTGTGTTAAAGACTTGAGCCAAAGCGATTTCCTTCTCCCACCCTCATCCTCCTCCTTTTCTTCTTCTTCTTGGTTTATTGAGACAAGGTCTCATTCTGTACTCAAACTGGCCTCAAACTCATGATGTAGCCCGCACTGACCTAGAACTCATAATCTTCTTCTCAGGTGTTGGGATTACACATAGCCAAAGAGATATAGTCTTAATTAGAAATTTAAGTATACATGAATGCTGTGTTCTTTTGCTATTTGTTACATGATAGTTAATAGAAGTAATAAGCTATGTTTTCTCCATTAACTTCAGCTCCTGGTTTATGTTAAAGCAATGGCTCAGATCCCTGGGAATTGGGACTTAACCACAATTTGAATAGCTGTTTTTCCCAACAGGTCCACATTTCATAAAGAATTTTGCTGTGTTAGGTCACTGCTAACAAGAATATAAAGGAACATAATCTAACAGAATCACTTCACCTTCTGTGACTGTTTTGTCAGCTGTTAAATGAGAATAATGCCTGTTCCTCTACAGATACTGTGAAGACGAATGATAAAGGTCACCATGCTCTTTGAAAGAAAGATACTATATAAATCTCACTATCTTATTTCAACCTTTTAAACAGACAGCAATGACAGTGAGGAGCAAACATGGAATATTGTATAAATAACTGGTGAATTTAAACTAGTTCACTTTCTTTTTTTCTTCTTTCTTTTTCTTTTCTTTCTTTTGTACCAGGAATCGAACTCAGACCTTCCCCTTGCCAGGCAGGAGGCAGACCCACTGAGCTAAATCCCCAGCCCCACATTTCTTTATTTAAAACAATAATCTGAGCTGATTCCAGAATATTTTCCAGTCACATCTGGATGATTACACACTATTAGGCATTTAGTCCCAGATGAGTGAAAGTCCCAAGGAAAGGCTGTGAGTGGCCAAGAGAAGAACTTAACTGGTATAGAGATCTAGCCTAGGTTGAGTAAGCCTGTGATCATGGGTCATTTAGGATTGACTGAACATGTATTTGGAGGTATATATTGAACACAGGCTGTGGGAAAGTAATTGACAGAAAAGTAATCTCAATTCTGTTACTCAGTGGATTTGACACTCCACATATGGTCTCATGTGGTCATCCCTATGAGAGAACTTTATGGAATTTCTGATATGAATTAAGTTCTCAAAAGTGTTTGTTCTTCTAACTGGGAAGTCTGACACCAGAATTCATTTAGTATATGGCATTTATGTAAGACAAGGTAAATAGATTTCTTTAATATAGTCATGCTAATTAATTCTGGACATTACCACTAAACTTCTAACACTATTGTTGGGCAGCAACTCTAAAATTCTTTTATCATCTGTTTTGTGGTGTCTTTCTTCCCTTCTTACTCAGTTTGCAAGTCCCTCCATACTGTCTTTTATTGCTCTTAAAACTCCAAAAAATTTGGTCACTAAATAGTGTTTATAAGAACAATACACACTTTTTTCATTACTGGGGAATAAACTCAGAACCTTCACACTAAACTATATACCCAGCTTTTTAAAAAAAAAATTTGTATTTTGAAGCAGGGTCTGGCTAAGTTGTCCAGGGTGGACTTGAACTGATCCTCCTGTCTCAGCCTCCCAGAGTTTGGGGTTTAAAGCATGTGCATCTGACTTATGTACATTTTTTGAAGTTTGATCTTAATAAGTCATTCACCACTTATGACACTGTTAAATAGCTTCTTCTTGTGAAACTCTTTATATGGACTCTATAATACCAGAGTTTGCCTTTGCCACATTTGGTCCTGTCCCTTACTCTGTATGCCTGGCTTTGTCGATATCATTATAGTCACAATCTTATTAATCAGCTCTTCTAGAACCAATCCAAAATGTGAAACTCCCAGTCAGATTTTGATTCTGAGCTTCAAACTGACAGAGAATGTGCCTCACGTGGCAATTTCTAGGCAACTTATAGGTAACAAGTCCAAACTAAATTCCTGAATCTAGCACAATACCCTTTATTATATACTGTATTCTCCTGGGACCATTATATTCCACCTTAACTTCACTTCATCTTCGAATTTTATACATACATATATACAGATAAATTATTATATATTAATATGTATAAATTAGTGCTTAGAGGTATGTTTCTCCTCTACCAGATTACAAATGAAGAATTCATTTTAAAACTTATCATTTTTGCCCTATATTTAAATAACTCCTTCCATAAATCAATAATTAAAATATTTATCAATGAAATTAATCTGGTCTAATTCATTTATTGCTTAATGCAATGAACAGAACTGCAGCTACCTGTCCCCTAAGGGTTGACTTGGATCTCTAGGCAGGTGCTTACAACTGTGTTATTCAAGATAAGATTTTAGTTCTCTGAGTCCACATCATGTTCACTCAGTAGCATTTATAAATTAGCTATGGTCCATGATCCTAATCCTTTCACATAGTTGGTGTTTAGCACATTTCTTGATACAAAAGTATAGTAGGTACTTGTGTGTTCATTTCACAGTCCATCTTTAGGCCTATATTCACTTATTATTTCCAATGATTGGTCTAATAATGTAGAAGCAGAAGTTGGTGCGAGAAGCTGTTCCATGTGCTGTGAATCCAGTAAGGAACAAATTGTGCCAAGTTTCTGCTTTAGTAACTACTTTCATAGAGGGAGACAAACACCAGATGAGCAAATACATTTACTAAATTGTAAATATCTTCTCTGAGTGCTAAGAGGAAACTAATGGCCTTTCTGATAAGGTACCACACTGAGGGAATGCTTCATTCCACCAAGTGAGTGCTGCAGGTGGATACCCACCAACTAAGCAGCACATACATGGAAATGCATTGGAACATTTGCACAGCATTCTGCTGTGTAGTTGTGAATAAAATAAAAGATTTTAGGTAGGTAACAGATGAAGATGGTACTGTAAGGTCTTGTAGGTCATTGTTGAGCATATAGATTCCTCTCTGCGCAAGATTAGAGCCATAGACTGGAAGATCCAAGGTGAGGAGTGACATAATTGGACATAGGAATAAAGCATATCATTTGGGTTACTTTCCAGAGAACAAATTTCAGGGATCAAGGGCTGAAAAAAGGAAAAGCAGAGAAGTCTGTGAAATTAATGAGAGAAGAGACAATAGTGATTTAATTGGCTGGTAGTTTTCAAGGGGGCTATCTACAGCAGCAACACTCATGTACTCTACCTCAAAGTTTTGAAACCAGAGATAAGTGGCTGATAGGGCTCAAAAATCTGAGTTGTAATAAGTCTTCCAGAAAATTATTTTTTTCCATATATCAAGATTTATTTATCTGTTGCATCCTTGTTGGATATTTTGTTTATTTACAAAATTGTGTTGCTTAAAAATACAGAGCTGGGGCTGGGGATTTAGCTCAGTGGTTCTGCAGCCTGCCTCACAAGCACAAGGTCCTGAGTTCAATCCTCAGTACAAAAAAAAAAAAAATATACAGAGCTGCCATAAATATTCTTGCACTATATTTCATTTGCTTGGATTTCTAAGCCAGAAGACAGATCCATTTGAAAAGTTTGTTAAATACTGCTAAATTGCTCTTACATCATCACTATATGCAGGGTTCTTCCAGAATATTGTCTCTTGTTTGAACTCACACTTTCCTTTAATTTCACAAGTATGCTTGTTTGCTTATGAGATTGGTTATGGTGCTGGGGAATGAACTGAGGGCCTCATGCATGTAAGCAAGCACCATACTGCTATTATACATATATATATATTTATGATATCTGCTTTAAAATTTTTATCTGTGAATTATATCATGTCTTTCTGAATCAATGAGTATTGGATATACAAGTGGTTTGAAAATTAGAATCATAACAATGCCAAACTATTGAGGAAAACATTGAGGAACCTCACAAAATAGTGTATTAGTGAGTTTGACATATTTAGAATTGTCAGAGAGGTTTTGTATCATTAAAAGAATGGTAAATTAGTGAAGTATTGAAAACTCCCTTGAGTATAGTTAAAGGATAGATAGTTAAAATGCCACTGGCATTTTAGTAGATGAAGTGGTATGGAACTTGAGGATTTCAGTTTGCAATTTTCTGCTACACAATGAATATTGGTATCTTAATTTTTCTAATAATGTTTTCCTTTTCTGTTAGTTTCTTGTTTCTTTTCTTTTTTGAAATAAGATCTCACAGTGTTGTCCAGGCTATCCTTGAACTTACTGTGTAGCCCAGCTATCCTCAAATTTGAATTTCTTCATTCTCAATCTCTGGAGGTGGAATTATAGCAAACTATCAGTCCTGGCTCTGATTTTTCTTTTTTTCTTCAGTACTGGGAATCTAGGATCTTCATGTTGAGATATATCCTCAGCCCTTTTTAAAAATTAATTTTATTGGAACATTTTAGGTATACAATAGCGACATTCATCATTGGAAATTTGCACCTTTACATAATCTTTCTTGATTCTTATTTTTCTTCATTCTCCTGACCTCCCTTCAACCCCTCAATACCTCCCTATTTACCAAGATTTTGTTTCTAGTTCTTCATTTTCTCATATTAATTCCATTCCCTTCTTTCCTTTCCCCTTCCCCTCCCACCACCCCTACCCCTTTGGACTTTTCTTCCTATTTCAAATTATCAATTATTCATTTTAATCCTTTTAATCCTTAATTACACTTTCAGTTTCTCACACTAGAGAAACTATTTGGTATTTACACATGTGTGTCCTATTTATCTCACTTAACAGTATGGCTTCAATATGTATCCATTTAGCTATAAATGTCTCTAGTTTCTCATTTATTATGGCTGAGTAGTACTCCATTTTATAAAAAAAAACCCACATCTTCTTTATCCAGTTTCCAGTTGAAGGGCACTTGGGCTGTTTCCAAGCTTT
>NW_004624773.1:18358064-18426402 GCF_000247695.1 Heterocephalus glaber
TTTTCATTTGCACCTCTCAAATGACCAGTGATGTTGAACATTTTTTCATATGTTTATTTGGCATATGTTTTTCTATTTAAAGAATCAGCCTGGCCTGGTGGCTCATGCTCATAATCCCAGCACCTAGGAGGCTGAGGCAGGAGGACCATCACTACATCAAATCCACTCCAGGCCTTATAGAGGCAATTTGTCTCAAAAATAAAAACAAGAAAACACAAAAAATAAATAGGTAGATACAAAATGTTCTTTTATTTTTCAACTAATAACATGATTGCATTTATAAGGGGATAAGTAGTTGTAGGATTGTTGTAAAATTTATAATCTAAGTAATGGCATTGTTCTCTACCTAACTGTAAACAAGAATAATTGTTTAACATTGCCAAAATTTATGGTTTTGGTATATTTTCATGATCTAGAGCTTCAATAGTGGCAAACTTAGAAAAATTAAAAATGAGAATAACTTCAGAGCTAACTACTCTCTGTGGTTTGGGAACTTAACAAAGACCCATTCATTTGACTCACATTTTTGCTCCATGCCTAGGAATTAACTGGTTGATATGGTAGCGAACAGTCAAGCTAAATACTCTTTTTCTGGAGGGCATTAGTGGTTGCTTTCAACCTCTTACTGCAAAGATAGGAACCCAGACAAAGTATCCATCTTCTCATCTAGATGTAAAATCTACCCAATACTCTGGGATGTGGATCTTATTCAGTTGTTTAGTCTTTAATACCTATTTAAGAGAATATTAATGGAAATTTCAGCATAATTTTAAAGATTAAAGTTTATGAATCAGATATAAAAACAATGTGTGACATGTATAAGTATAAAAATGTGATAAAAATAATCACAGCACACTTTGAGCTTTAATGAGTGGGCTTCCAGTTGGTAAGGGCGGTATAGTTATTCCTTGAGTTTAAATTTGTAAAATTGCTTTTATAAAGAAAGACCCAGTGATATTAATGTGTCTGTTTATTGCTACCTGCATGTCCCTGCCAGCTTGGTTTCTGATTATCCTTGGATAGGCTGCACTACTTTCCTGGGGCACTATAAAATTTCCACTTTCCTTCAGCTTAGCTCTGAGTTGCTGCAATTTGGTATTCTCTTCTTGGATGTGAAGCTGGCATTCCTCTTTTTGTAGTTCAGAGAAGGGGTATTTGTGAAATGCTTTAGGTGATCTCTATGTTCCCTGTAGTTCTCTGCTTCTCTGAATGAATAAAGGCTTGGTTTCAAGTTTAGTGAGAAATATAAACAAGGTCTCTGGGAGGACTGTTTTGTTAGAGAAGTGGGAGAGCAAGATGTTAATCTGTGCTGTTGTAGCTGGAAAGTGGATGTCTTAGTTACTTTCTTGTCACTGAGACACAATACCTGATATCCAAGAGTCAAAGAAGGGAGGTTTATTCTGGCTCATAGTTTTTAGAAGTTTCATTCCACAGTTGGCTGACAACAAGGCAGGATGGCATGGAAGGAGAGAGAGGGATCAAGGGAGGTGAAAGAGGGTACACCCTGCCTGGCCACACCACCATAACCCACCTCCTCCAACCAGGCTTCTCCTCCCCAATCACATTTCGTTATTAACTCATCAGTGGACTGAAGCACTGGTAAGTATCATACTTCGTGATGCAAACACCTTCCAAAACACCAACCTGTGAGCGCATGAGGCTTTAGGGGAACACCTAGATATGAACAAATTGGTCTAACATGAACAAGGAGCTGTGAAATTTTTGCTGTTTTATAAATACAATAACAAAATAGCAGATTAGGTTTTATAATGATGATGATACCTCAAAAAGAGAGCAGTACCTTGTATTAGATTCTTCTCAAAATCTACGATAATATAAAGCTTTCTCTTTATTTTGAAAGGAATAAGGCACTTATTTGATGAATATACTATACTCTGAATTACTTGAGTTAGTAATTATTTTGAATGCTTATGGACTTTATGTAGGAAGAACAAGAAAAGTCAGTAAGAAAAATGAAAATGTATTTAATATATATACATGAAGCTATGCCCTCAAGGTTTTATATATTTTGTATCATTCTCAGGATGTCCTCAATTCACTTATAAAACAAGAAATAGTTATTGTGTTGCAGCCATCATTATATACTTAAGGGGTAAATATAAAACTGGTATATTTTAATCTTATGGAAATCTATGTTTCAGCTTGATATACAGTTTTCAGAGATAATATTGAACTCAGATTGAATAAGTATCATATCTTGACAATATAGATAAAGATGATTTACTTTGGAAACATATTAAAATACTTGTAGTGGAGATTAAAAAACTAATGTTGAAGATATATGTAAATATTTAAAATAATTTTATGGATCTAGGCAGGGATGTTGTATATGTATAAATACATAAATTTATATTATCACATATACAATAAAATTATATATATATGTAAACTTTATGATACATATTTTAAATATCCAGCCATAACTATATTAACATTATAAATCAGATCTGTTTCATTCTGGTATATATGTACATAGGGTTTCTGTGTGCATGTATATGTATCTCTGCATGGTGTATATGGCTGAGGTGGGTAAACTTTTATTATTCTATTAAATTTGATCTCAAAAAGAAAATAGAATGTGAGTTTAAATTGTGGGTGGTTCGCTTTTGACACAGCAGTTATTTTACATTGTCCTCTATCTGCGTGTACAATAAAAACTATAGTGTACCTCTTTAAAGACAGATGTGTAGGACAAACAGAAGAGGTTATCTCTAAAAGCAATGTTTCTTTTTTTCTTCTAGAATTTATCTAAGTCATAACTGTGAGATTTTCCTAGTTAGAGTAGTAATGGATACAATTTTTTTAGAGAAAAAAGAAGAGTTGGAATTGAGTAATACCATGACTACTGTTCTATAGTTTGAATGAGTCACTATTGTTTTTTTTTTTCCTTAAATTCTTTTATTGGTGCATTTTAGGTATACAATACATTTGCATTTATCATTGGGTGCTTGTACCTGTACATGATGTATCTTGGTTCTTATTTTTTCCCCATTACATGTGTGCCCTTCACCCCCTCCACCCTTCCCTATTTACATAGACTTCATTTCCTTTTTTTTTTCTTTTCTCATAATTTTTCCTTTCCCTTCTTTCCTTTCCCCTTCCCCTCCCACCACCCCTACCCCTTGGGACCTCTTCTTCCTATTTCAAATTATCAATTATTTGTTTTAATTATTTTAATCCTTATTTACACATTCAGTTTCTCACACTAGAGAAACTATTTACACATATGTGTCCTACTTATTTCACTTAAGAGTATGACCTCAATATGCATCCATTTAGCTATAAATGTCTTTAGTTTCTCATTCTTTATGGCTGAGTAGTACTCCATTTTATAAAAGAACCACATCTTCCTTATCCAGTTTCCAGTTGATGGGCACTTGGGCTGTTTCCAAGCTTTAGCTATTACAAACTGTGCTATTGTCTTTTAAGCTCTTCAAATATTGAGTGGAAATGAAAAGTCCCTTCTAATCACATCTATTATGAGGGAGGGGATACATACACATTAGAATCTTAAGATTATATGAGCCTCTACCCTCTGGGGAAATCCTCTGCAAACACTTTCTTTAACATTCTTGATATGTGGTTGGTAAGACTTCTTCATTATTGTTTCCAATGATAGAGAAACTTATCTTCAAACATCCAATTTATTGAACTTTTATACAGAGCTAAATATCTTTCTTCTTAACAACAACTAATTGATCCTACTTATGCTCCCTGGAGCCATGTAGAATCAATGACATTCTTAAGTACCCTGAGCTTAGAATTGGTCTAACATGCCTATCCTTAGTAGCATATTATCATAATAAGTGAATATGTGTGTGTATGTGTGTGTGTATGTCTTAGCTTTCCAATACTATATAACAAAGTGCCTCAGATGATTAATTTACAAAGGCAAGAAGTTTATTTTGGCTTATGATTTTGGAGGTTCTACTGCCTAATTGAGTGGCCCCTTTGCATTGGGCCTTTTAGCAAACAGCATATCTTGGAGAGAGCACATGGCAAAGCTGCTTACCTCATCATGAGCCAGGAAGCAAAAGAAAAGAAGAGGAAGGTATGAGGATCCTATTGTCCTCTTTGAGAGAATAACCAAAATGAGCTCAAAACCTTTGATCAGGTCCCCTCTCTTAAAGGTCCACACCTGCTGGCAGCATCCCTGGCACCAAGCCTGCACCATGCAGACCTTTCAACAACATCTGAGATCTGAACTAAGGCAACATGTGTATAAATGAGTATTTCACAGTTTTCAAAACCCCTATAAACACACACATTACTTTACTTTTCAACCACACTACTTTGTAGGGATTTGAAGTTTCAGGATTTTGGTAATGTGGAGTACATGAGAATATTAGGTTTCTAGAAATCAAGAGCAATGGCTATACAAAGGCAGGAAGAAAAATATTTCTCCAAAAATATTTCACACACTCTGTGATATTTACATAGTATCCTACTGACTTCTGTGCAGTTATCTACAGATATGCAGCTCTGGAGGGTGACACCTGAATGTTATTCTTTTGTATAGCTTTGATGATTCCGCCAAAGGGAAAATTCCCAGAAAACTTAGCAAGTTAGAACAGAAAACTGAAAGATTTTAGCATGTGCCTTTGAACTGAAAGAAACAAAGGATTGGTCTACTTTTTGTTCTTTCTTAGTGCATTTGCTTAAGAAAAGGATAGAGAAAAGGTAGAGGAAAAATTCAGAGAACTCAAGAGTGGACCTACTAGCCTCATGTACTAGGTAATGGTTGTGGTCAAATGAAAAAGACGGTGCTGATACGTCTGTGGCTAACCAGGGTTTTAGTTTGTGTAGCTGCCATTCTAAATAAGGACAAACAATAGACATTTTCTGGATGAAACCATGAATGTTAAATAATAGCAGATGATACAGGAAGCTAAAATGAAAATAAATAAAATAAAATAAAAGACTTTTAAATTTAGGAGTCATTTAAAAAATAATCTTATCATACCTGATTGATAGGAACAAAATCTTTGTAAATAGGGAGGCATGGAGGGGTTGAAGGGAGGGCTGGCCAAGGGTGAAAAATAAGAACCAAGAGAGATTATGTAAAGGTGCAAATTTCCAATGATGAATGTCATTATATTGTATACCTAAAATGTACCAATGATTAGAATGAATAATCGATAATGCAAAATAGGAAGAAAAGGTCCAAAGGGGTAGGGGTAGTGGGAGGGGCAGGGGAAAGGAAAGAAGGGAAAGGAAAAATGCTGAGAAATGGAAACCATGGAAATAAAGTCTTTGTAAATAGGGAAGGGTGGAGGGGGTGAAGGGAGGGCTAGGAATGGGGAATAAATAAGAACCAAGATGCATCATATAAAGGTACAAGTTCCCAATGAGAAATGTAAATGTGTTGTATACCTACAATGTACCAATAAAAGAATTTAAGAAAAAAACCCAAAATACCTGATTGAGAAGCACATTTCTTCTTATGATTACAAGATTTATTCAATAATTAAGACATCAGATCTATCAAATTTATTCTTGGTGGGTTAGATTAATCTTTTTGATATATTAAACTTTGTGGGACATATTTCTACCTTTCCCCCATCCCAAAAATACTTCTTTGAATTATATTATCGAGTCTTTGAATGTAATGATTATATCAGTGAGTCTGAAGCTACCTGCTAAGTTACTGCATGTCCTCTATGTTGGTTTATAGTCAATATTTTACCCCAACCAAAAGTTACTTATAATGATCATGATTGTTTTTCAGTTTGATAACTAGGAAGTAAGTATGTTTGTTTTTAATAAAGAAGAAAACTTTCTGGTTCTGGGAACTTGAGAGATTCAGCAGCAGAAAAAAAGAAAGACAGACTTTTAAATGTCTCTGTTCCTTGAAAACCTGGTCCACAGGAGAAAAAATTTAAAGACTGTTATAAGTCAATATTCTGTGTTCTACAGGGCTGAGTACAGAAATGAAAGAGGAAGGAAGTAAATGGATGTTCTAAAAGGTGAAAGATCTCTAGGGCAGGTGTCTTATAGTTGTATTATAAAGATTTTATATCATTAGGAATTATAAAATTAATTTTAACCCATAATTTACAAGTGACACCTTACCTGTTTTAAATATGGAGAACATTAAGTGATAATATAAAAGTGAAATAGTTATTAACCTTGATACAAAAGCACTTCACTATCTAGATGACAATGTCTAATACAGAAGAGATAGCATGAATTTTTGGATGTGCTGGCACAAACCTGTAACCCCAGCTACTCGGGGGGCTGAGGCAAGAGGATCACAAGTTTGAGGCCAGTCTGAAAAATTTAGTGATACTCTGTATCAAAATAATTTTTTTAGTTTTTATTTTTATTAGTGTATATTTGCAGTATATAATGGTTACATTCCTTGTGAGAAGTTGGTACATGTATATAACACATCTGAGTTCTTTTTTTTAATCTTCCTCTTCTCTCACTCCCCACCGTCACTTGATCTACTTCCCATTTAAGAAAGAAGTATTTCCCTAATTCATATTATCTACTTTATTTTGTTCTTTATTTATATTTTGGGCTTCTCATATGATAGAAACCATGACAAATTTAAGCTTGTGTACCTGATTTATTTCGCTTAATATTACATCCTCAAGGTACGTCCATTTTCCTACCAATCACTTGTTTATTCTTCTTTATGACAAAGTAGTACTCCATTATGTAAAAAATCATATTTTGTTTATCTATTAATCTGTTGATGGATATATAAGCTACTTCTAAGATTTAGCTATTGTGAATTGTGCTGCTATAAACATGGGCATCCATGTATCACTCTAATATGATGTCTTTAACTCATTGGGGAAATAACTAGAGGGGAAATAACTGGATTGAATGAAATTTCTAGCTTTAATTTCAAAATTTAAAAAAAAGTTCTGAAAGTGCTGGGTATGTAGTTTAGTGGTAGGAGATCTGCCTAACATGCTGCAGACCCTGGGCTCCATCCCCAGTACTTCCAAAAAAGGAACAATGAAATAAATATTTTGCACCTAGGTAGACCTCCATTGCTTATAACTCTGTATCCTGAGATAAAACAGACAGCATTTCTTTTTTTCCAATTTCTATTTTTTATTAGTATATGTTTGCAGTACACAATGATTACATACCTTGTGGAGAGTTGTTGCATGTGCATAGCACATCTCAATTTTATTTTCATCCCCTTCCCCTCCACTTCTTTCTTCCCTCTCTTTGTTTTCTTCCCATTTTCTATAGTTGATCTTTTATTTTGCTCTTTATTTATATTGTGAGTTTCTCATATAAAAGAGGTTGCATTTCTGAACCTCACTTTTCATATCTATAAAATGAGAATGAAAACACTTAATTAACCATGATACTAGAAAGATAATATTTAGCAAAAACCTATATAAGTTGACTATTTTTCTCAGTCCTCCAAGCTTCAGCACCTTTCCCCATTCCTAGTTGCATGGCTGGGCTATCTCATTGAGGGAACTCATGCTGGAAGAAAAAGTCACCCCTTCCTTTCTTCATGATTTTCAGAATCAGGGCAATATGTGGAACTGATTGCCAAGGACAATTGATTAACATATGGTTTGAAGAGAAAAATCTTCAAACCAAAACATCTGTAAGAAAGAATCTAAAATGTATTAGCACATTAAGAATTTGAGATTTGAATGCAATTTAAAAATTACAGAAGTGTTTCTTTGACTGTAAATGGGCAGTTACCTAGAATAAGTCTTCCCTCTCCTTAAAATGGCTACATTTCTTATGCTGAGGACTATTATCATCTAAATGTGTGGCCTCAGAAAATTCTTGGTTACACTTCTCCATTTAAAAAATAAGTGAGCATCGTTGAGTGAATGCTTCTTTTCATGCTTTCTACCTCAAAAAAATCATTGAAAATCACAGGGAATTGCATAGCTTTACTGATGTCACAGATGCACCAGTCATGTCAGTAGGAATAGAAGGAACTACAGGGTGACATGACTGCCCTCCACCAACCTCATCCTTTGGATACAAGAATTTAGGGACTTGAAACTGTTTCTTAGAGGGACACATAGAACATACAATAGGAATTTGTGAAAAGAATTTAGTTAAGATCTTTCTAGATGGTCTACACTCACTATTTTGGCAAAAACAATCTCTTGCAAGGGTGTATTGCAGTATGCACATATAGCTGTCTTAAAAGTAAAGACCTTCTAATTACCAGTTTGTTACTGTTCTAGCTCAGAAGAGAAAGGGCAGCTTTCTGACAAACAAAAGCAAATGTCAATTACAAAAATTATCTGTGCACTCTCTATTACTTTTGGTTTACCTTTTCAATTTCTACTGGTTTCAGTAAATTTATCTTTGGGGAAATTCCAGTTTCATTTGGTAGAGTTATTTTATTTCAAACAGTATACAAAATTCAGTTGTACCAGGGATAGCATAAAATCTATAGGAGAGAAAATAGGATAAATAAATATTATAAATAAAATATCAAGTCATAAAATCAATGAGAAAGGTATGAAGGTATAGACAGATGATATTATGAATTTTTTTACATCAGCTACAAGTTTCATATAATAGAGTGTTTTGTATATCAAGTTTCTTTTAAGGCTGTTTCTCACATAATTCTCCAAATATACTGTAAAGAGATATTCTTTCTCATGTAAGTATATTTGTTCAACAAAAGTGCTGACTAGCAGCTGTGAAAGGATCAGCGGGATTGTATATATTATGTGTGTTCTTTCAGCAGAGTTTCTTGGGAACTTATGCATAGGACAATTAAAATTGGAGGCAATAAGTGATTGAGCACTGATAGTTAATATGAGCCCTGGATGCATACTGTACACATTGAGGAAGAATTTTTTTATAGATTGTCATGAAAATGTTCAAGAGTTTAAAATCTTAGCTGTATGTTTGATGGCTTTGTGTTTTAGTAGTCAGAGGAAGAAGATACCCATAAATTAAGAGCTGGTTGCTAGGAAATTACATTTAAATAAATGTTGCAAGATAGGTCTGATTACAGTAATGGTGGAAGACAAAAGCTAAATATTTAACATTAAATTAAAAATAGATTATAAGGATTATAGTTTAAAATAATGTGATAGGAATTTGAGAAAGATGACATGAAAATGGCAGTGTGTGTGTATGTGTGTGTGTGTGTGTGTGTGTGTGTGTGTGTGTGGTTTTCTTTGTTCTTGTTTTAGTGGACAATGGGCAGGCACTGAAACAGATTAGTTACAAAAATGTGGACTGAGGAAAGATCATTTTAGAGATACTGACCTCTTAGAAAGCTGTAACAGTGGAATCAGGCTTGAAGAAATGGCCTTGAGAACTGGATACAACTGTGGATACATGAATAAGGAAGACTTTCTAGAACATGGTGCTCATTCACAATGTATGGATATTCTCAACAATGATGCCCCTTTGAAGCTTCTAACTGCCTCTTCTAAGACTGAAAACTTTCACAAACTGACATCTCTGATAGTGCCTAACATACTGACATTGACTCAGCTCCTATGATGTCACTAGACAAAAGTTGTCCTGAGACTGGCACAGAGAGAGCTGATATTCTTCTCAGACCAAGGATAAGGGATTGGATTTCATGAGCTTGTATCTATGAAACCATTATTTTTTCTATTTATAATCTTTAAGGAGATGAACTAGGAAGAATTAATAATAAAGTAAAATTTTAAAAAAATCAGTAACTCTAGGATTTAGAAAGTATTCTCGTATACGTGGATTGCTATCATAACATCAGCAATTAGTCTTTGAAGTGCTTAAGAAAATAAATTTAACTTCTTAAAAATGTCTTAAATGAAGGCTAGAGGTGTTGCTCAGTGGTAGAGTCCTGCCTAGCATGAAATATGAAGGCCTCAGTTCAATCCCCATTACCAAAAGAGAGAGAGAGAGAGAGAGAGAGAGAGAGAGAGAGAGAGAGAAAAGAATCTTAAACAATCAGAGGGTACTATTTCAAAGTTTTCCCAAACAATTGCTTAAGAAAAGTATGTGAAGAGTATGAAATAGAATAAAGAAGACACACTGAGATGGACAGTAAACATTTGCTTCTATATGATTAATATATTGGATGTACCTGTCATGATTTATTCCTCCCAACATACTGATTTTGCATGTTTCCCATTTTGGAACATCCTTTGGAATTTGCATTATGTTCTAATTAATGCATGTAAAAATTTCAGCTTAGGGGTAGAGGAAGTTATGCAGATTCATAGTTGCCAAAATAATTTATTTATAGGCCTAGCAATAGTTTACCAAAAAACTTTATGATACGATACAACAATGAAGGAATTTCTTAAATGTTGACTGCTGAAGGCCTTCTTATGGGACTTAAACATTCTCTAGATTTCTTTGGTGACATAAATGATAGTACAATAGGTAGCAGAACCATGAGACATTATTTCCACCATTTGATATAAGATGTTTATTATTTTCATCAAATCCATCACATAAAAATGCCTTGTAAATTGCTGAAAATCACATCATGAAGTGCCTCCTGATGTGTTTATGCCAGGTCATTTTGAACATTTCCTTTTGCTACAGGCATTAAGAAATGACCGTTCTGGCATGTAAGCTCCCTTTTGGATGTATGCTCCCTTCTGCAGACCCATTATCTTATTAAATCATTTATGTGCAGGAGAGGAGTTGCTGTAGTGAATAGCAAAACCTCACAATTTGTTTTTTATATGCTCCATCTTTTCAACAAATACATTTGGACTAAAATCAATATAAACAACTTAATTAAAGCCAGCCATTTAATGTCAGCAATGAGTGTTTTTGACAGTATGGTGCAGCCTGAGTTTAAAAACTTAGAATAACTTTAGAAGCTCTGAATGACACAGTAGCTCCTTTGGCTACTGTGTACTTCATGTGAACTTTTGCTTAGCATAATGTAGGAAAGCTCTTCCCTGACATGTATTACAATTATCAAACTCAAAGTAGTCACACATTATCATTTTTCTGGTTACTGTAACCTGTTTTCGCATATGTAGAATGGAAGAATGCATTGAATTTTTGTTTTTAAAGATTTTTGTAAACCATAAAGTAAGTGAATTGATGAAGTATCAAATCAGGATCTAAGTCCAAGCCCTCAAATTCACCTTGCCCGTGATTATTTAGCTATCATTAGGACAGAAATGGTAAATTGAGATAGTGCCTTATTTAATCTTAAATTTGACATATTTGCTATTCTATTCATAATATTTAGATTTTTGAGGGAAGATTTAGTTACAGCCTCTTGGTTTAATCCTTGACCCATATTTCCTGGTTTAGTATTATTACACAGTTGAAAATCCTTCTATACCTCAAATTGCTCATCTATAAAGGATTTTATTGCAAAGTTTAAAAAGGATAATCAATGCTAAATGGTCAACTGCTAACTGGCACTTACTGAGCTTTCAGAGTTAGGTCTTATCGTGTATTCTTTGCTGATGTCATCAATTGCAGTAATCTATGAATGTGAGTATTCAGCAGGATCGTATGTCATTTTGACCATTTAATGTGCCCAATTTCTCAAGGAAAGGCAATGAATTTGTTAAATAATCTAGAGACCTTGATAGTTACCATGCTTGAGCGAGAACTGTGAAAAGTGGATAGAGTCGTGTTTATAAGCCCCCTTGGAATACTTGGGCCTGACCAGAAAAGTGAGCTTTCTCCCATTGTCATCCAACATTAGGAATAAATTAAGTTACTTAGCTCTGATTTAGAAAGGAAGCATAGAATATTGCTGGTTACTCCATTCCACTCAGAGACTTCAGGAAATTCAAATACTTAAAATTTTTCATTGAGGCATCTGAAGCCCATTTTCTTTCATTGACTTCCACCAGTCTCTCTCTCTCTCTCTCTCTCTCTCTCTCTCTCTCTCTCTCTCTCTCATAATAATGGAGAAGGTAATTAGGTAATTACTGGGTGGATGGCATGGAATGTGTATATACACAAATGAGTAGATCTCTGTGTATATGTATTATGTGTCTATATCTGTTAGAGGAAAAGAAGGAATTCTTATACTTGAGAAAAATAGTTTCTCTTATACTTTTAAGTTAAGATACTGGAACAGTATATGATTTTATGTTAAGCTTTAGGTAATTTCTCTTGGATGTCTACCAGGAGTGGTTGTAGATGTTGCTACCTGTTATTATACTTCAAGTTGTACATCCTGAGAATAAAATATTAGCCCAAAGGTAAGAGTGAAAAAACTCTACTTAGGGGGTGACATTGTGAATATATATTTTTTTTCTTGCTGTACATTTGTAGACGGCTTAGGTAACAACTTTTTGTCTTGTTATTAAATTCTTTAGTGATTATCTTTCATACATTATTCATTCCACGTCTATTTATTATCTACCAGACACTATTCTGGGAAATAGAATGGATATATATTCATTTTCTCCTAGGGAATATGTCACTATCTTTAGGTGGTCTAAGTATGGCAGGAAATAATATTAATATGGTATTTACCTTCAAAAAGCTTGCATTCTGATAATCAATAAAAAGTACCTAATTTCATAGTATGTAGTAGCAGTTATTCAGTACAAGTGAAATAGGCCTTAAAAATCAGATTTTCTTAGGATAAAGAATGTGAAAATTTTTATTTTTTAAAAATCCTCTACATTTAAGCTACTTAATTTGCCTTTAAAATGTGTTCAGGCATATCACAATAATGTCAGATTACGCCATAAAATTACTTCACATAGGAACTAATTTTTTGCCTGTAGGAGAATGACCTCAGAACAAGGAGCAATTCAGAAAATTCTCCAGGCTATTATTCTAACTTTCTAGATATAAAACTAAAAATTCACTTGATCTAAACCAGAATGATGGTGAAATATGACCCTTGTTTCTGAGAGGAGATACTCACTTTCCAGTGCTAGACTGATTTCCATCTGCGATATACTCATGTCTAAAATCCAATTATCACATGCAAATACATTATATTGTATTTCTAGACACTATATTTAGGCATGTGTAGACAATAAATAACTATGAACACAAACTACAGACTTTTTATTTTGGCTCTGCTACCTTTTAGGTATATAATTTGGGACAAAATAACTAAATGCACTGAGCCCCCATTTACTAATTTACAAAATGGAAATAATAAAATGTATTCAATGATTATAATTTTGGAAATGAAATGAATTAGTGCATGTAAGTCAGTTAACACATAGTCTTATATAAAGTGAATACTAATAAAATGATTAGATCTTTATTTAATCAAGGATGCTTCATTATCAATGCATTACAGAATTTAGTACATAGGGGACATTCCATAATGGATAATGACTAAAATAAAAATTTAGTACCTCTACTGGAGACCAAGAGACATTTTTTAAACTTGAGGAGTGTGGTAACCTAATTCTCTCACTTTTAATTCTGTTCTTTCCTATTATAGGGTCTTGGGTGGCTGTCATAGAACCTGTTGGTCTCTAGTGCTGATTTACAGGAATGCCTAACACGGCAAATGCAAGGAACAGACTTACTGAAGAGAAGAAGCACTTTTGCTTTCAACATACTTTCAGAAATTAACTAATCTTCTCTAACCCTCTCAGAAGAAGGTAAATAGCTGTAATTTTCTGACAGATGGAGAAATAGAAGCAATGAGTCCCTAGAATCCACTTTATTGCTCAAACTACTAAGGGACTTGACTTAATCTCTAGACTAATTAACTTGATACTTCCTGCTTTCTTTTCAAAGTTTTGCTCTTTGGAATGACTTAGTGAGCAGTTCAATATCAAACTACTGCCCTTTTTGTAAGCAATATTTGGGTGGACCTTTTGTCATTTTACTTTTCTTTCCATTGCTCCGAATGTTTATCTTGGGCAATAAGGATTCATTGACTCTGAGATTACCCATTCTGAGGGGTCTGTAACTTTGGAAGATAACAATATCCTTCTCCACTAATCCTTAAAATTATGTCAGTGTTTTCAGTTTGTCAGGTTTAAGCATTTTCATATTCATAATTATTATTTGGGCTATAATATTCTATATTATTTTAATGGAATACAGATATGAGGAAAAAGTCTAAAATATCATAGAGAGTGGGTGAGCATTCTGATCTTAGAGAGCACCTCTTTTCTGTCCATTTAAACATGTTTCTTCTGACCTACTGATCTCATTTCTTTACCCATCTCTACTTTGTTCCTCTAAGGTGTTCAGATACTCAAAGAAAAGTAGCAAGTTTGTTGAAAAGCCAAATTTCTGATGACAGAAACCTTATGTACAAAGTGAACACGTATTTCGCAAATGCATATATGCTATATATACTTTTCATATGCATATATTTTATGTATGTAAAGTGTGTTTTTATCTAAACATATTTCACAAACATACATTATTATTTGAAACTAAGAATCTTGAATATATATTAACTTTATAAGAATTAATTTTTATGTATCTATTTCAAATGTCTTCTTATAAAACACTTTCATGTCTGTAAAAATATTATGCTCTCTGTGATCTTAAATATATATCAAGCCATGAAGATCCTTAAAGCTCTATCTGTACAATTTCCACTCGTGGGATACCATTGGGTATACACAATGTAATTCTGATGTTTATCACCTGGAGTTAGCAAAGCACTCAAAAGGTAAGGACTTAGTTTTCCATGTGACTGCCCTCACTTCAGACACCAGCCCTACTTTGATGACCACCTGAGCTTGTGATAGGCTGGTTATGAGTTTGGAGGTTCCCATAATACCACCAGGTTCAATAATTCTATTTAACAATTCAAAGAATTTAAGACAGTGTTATACCTATGATTGTAGTTTTAGTATAAAGAGTTCATTTAGGGTCAGGTCTAGGAGGAAGCACAAAACTCCCACACCCTCTTCCTATGCAGTCACGATACACCACTTTCCAGACATTTCAATATGTTCCACCAGGATCTCCACTGAACCCTGAAGTCCAGAGTTAAAGTGTCATCACATAGGCATGACTGATGAAATCACTGGCCACATGACTCCTCTCATAGAAGGTCAAGATGGCTCAAAGGCCAATGCTTTAATCACATACTTGGTCTTTCTATTGACCAACTTCCATTTGGAAGCTATTTAGAGGCCACCAAAAGCCACATCATTAGGATAACAAAGAAATCCCTGTAAGAATAGTCCAAGGGTTTTGAAGCTCTGGGCTAGGAGCCAAGAACAAAGACCAGATACATACATACATACATATATATATATATTTTTTTTTACTATAGACACTATCTAAATCATCATGTAGTGGCAAAGCAAAGGCAAGAAATGAACATGAACAGTGGATTTGCAGAGTACCATTCCTTCACACTTTCTTCCCTTTCAATTGTAACTCAGTGATAAACATAAAAGGCCTGAATGAGAAACAATGAGGATACAATCTGGATCTGGGGCCCAGTTTAGTTTTCCACACTTTCTACTTATGTGTCTATGTGTAGGGCAAAGCCAATTGACCACTTGCCTGTAACAGGTAATGATGGGGAGAGATAACCTGGAATCACACAGAAGGGATGCCCTATCCCCTTCACCTATACATTGTGCCAACAAGTATTCATATCTGAGAGAATAGGAGATAACTAGAAAATGGCTAATGCTATGTTTTCAATGCCAGTAACTATCCAAATAGAGAAGAAATATTAATCAATAGATGCTAGTCTGTTGTACCAATCAGATTCATTACTTCTAAAATTTGGCCTGAGAGATATAGGATACAGAGAAGCATAATTGTCCCCAAAACATGTCCTTTTCCTATGGAGTAGAGTCTAAGTGCTTCTACCCTATGAAAACTTGAAGATAGCACCAAACTCATTCTCTAACAAGTGCCAATAGAGTGATGTGAAATGGAAAAGAAGTAGGATTGTCAAAATTCTGAAATAAAGACTCTCTCGCTCACTTTCATATATATTATGCATGAAGAGAATACTCTCCACATTTCCAATTCCTCAAACACTCATGGCTGGTTTAGCCTCTATGCTCTTGACAGTGTTAAAAACTTCTTTGTGATATCATCAGAACTTTCCAATTGACAAATTCCATGGTCTGGTCTCACATATCAAAATGTTGACTCCTCTGCCTTTTGTAGTAGTGCAGCCACTCCCTTAGAACTGCAGCTTTTATTTCTTTTAATTATTGCCCCAAATTTTTTGAATTGGCTATCTTGTAAAGAGCAATACAGAGCCTTTGAATCTTGTTGAAGAGACGAATACCTGATGAAAATCCAATGCTATGAAATCTCAGTTATTATATCCTGATGACAAACATTAAAAATGGCACAGGGACAAGAGTAAAATAAAGCCTGAAGTTTATGAATTTGTTGTTTTTAAAGCAGCTGTTAATTTTCAAAATTGAAACGGATTACCCAGGATCGTTTGAAAAACTTTAGCAGTTTTCTTATTATGCCAGTAACAGCAGTTCCTGTCTTCAACTTTGCGTGTCATGAATGTTGATATGATAGGCCAAGTAATAGAATTCATAGCACACTGAATAACTTGATGAATTAACAATCCAGTGGATAGTTATTTTTTACATCCAAATGTTAAAGATCTTATATTAAAAAGTAGATTTAGTAATCTACAAATATGAATTGGGCAATCTTGAAAGTCTAATTTACTTCGAATGACATAAAACACATTTCCATTGATCAACTAGTAGTTTCTAGGGTCACCTTTTATTTATCAAACAAATGCAGATGATGTCATTTAAAAATATTCACCAGTCTTGAAATGTAGAATCAGATAGGCGACTTTTTCCCACTGGTGGATTAATTTCATAAAGTATGTACTTTTCACACATATGTATGTAATGTACAGTAGGGAAGACATTATCTGAGGAAAAATTTGAAGGTAAAATTTATGTTGTTAATGTTTAATTTTCTCTTCAATAAGACTATAATTATAGGGGCCAGGGATTTAGCTCGGTGGTTCCTGCGCCTGCCTCGCAAGCGCAAGGTCCCGAGTTTCATCCCCGGTACCAAAAGTCTATAATTATAGATATAGTGGAGAATGCTGTTAAGAAATATTTTTAGGTGCCATTTATAAAAAAGATATCTAAAATGGATAATAACTGTATGATAGACTCCATTTGTTTGTACTGCAAGGAGGTGCCACAGTCTGTTCTGTAGTGTTGGGTCATGCATATCCAGTATTTCCTATTCAAGAAGAGATAAGATTTGGCATGCACACATATTAAACAGCAATGCTTTATTGCTCTCATGGAGAAATACTACATATGCGTCTGTATACTTAACCGGCTTTCATATATGTTCCCTGATATGTGTGGCCTTGCCTTTATTCCAACAGCATGAAGTTTTAACATTATTTTTGTAATCATCTTTAATTACTGTTACATTAAGCTACTTAAAGCCATGACCTATATTTTATTTGTGCTTAACTACATGACTAATGTTATTTTGTAGCAGTGATGGCCAGTCTTTTAGAAATGAGTGCCCAAACTGCAACACCAAACCCAATTACTTATCACAAAATGCCAACACTGCAATTACACCTGAATATTGAGTGTTGTGGCTGGTGTCTAGATGTCACCCCCCAAAGCCTCATGCAGTCTTTTTCAGAGGTGGGTGAATCTAGAGTGCAATGCTAGGATTAAGGGTATGTGATTACTAAACCACTACATGAGAATGATTGGTTTAGCACTGCCCTAATCTGGGTAGTTTGAATAAGATAAAAGGTTGCCTTTGCTACCTTGTGTGTGCCATGTTGTTTCTCCTCTGAGATGCCTATTTGCCATCTACCCTGCCATGGATCCAGCCAATTATAGACTGAAACCTCTACAAACTATGAGCTAAATAAAACCTTTTTTCTTTAACTTTTGATGCCAGGTATTTTGTCTCACCAGCAAGAGAAAAGTAACTAGGACATTGAGGTTTTAGTTTAGAAAAAGCAACTCATACATGGACATCTTTTGTCTTAAAAGAAAAACAAGCAACATGTGTGCCATAGGTTTGCCACCACTATTTTATAGTAATAACTCAGCAACTATTACAAATGAGTGAGTGACTGAATGCACAAGGAATGGAAAAAAGCATAAATCCAGAGAAATACACAGTTGTGATTGCATATCTATAAATCTATCTTAATATATGTCTATATATATTCATATATATACATATGCATGTATATATAGTTATACATTTTCTTGACCCACAGATCATCATAGGCACAGATTTGCCTCTTATTTAATGGAGATAACAAAAGGGTAGTAGAAAAGTGGGACAGAATTAAAAAACCCTAAGTTTCCTAACTTGCTGACTTCCGGAACTTTTAAATTTTGTACGTACTTCTCATTTTTTTCAATGACTATTGAAATACAAGCTTTATAAAACCACATGGTGTTTAGGGGCCTGGCTAGTTGGTATTATGGGAATATTTATCTGGGATCTCAGTTCAGGCACTTCCTGAAACTGTGCTAATTGGCACCCCTGTAGTTCTAAAGAGCTTGATGTAGCTTCTCAGGGGGCTCACTTATATATATATATATTTTTTACCTTCAAAAAGCAAATTCCACAAAGGGAAGATGTTGCTGTTAGAAAAACAAAAATAGAGTACTTTTTCATAGTCAAAATACCAACCTAAATTATAATCTAAAATCCCTGTATCTAATGTTAATGAGGGCAGTGTGGAAGAGTGAAAAAGGCATAGGACCTGAAATTAAATGAACTTAAAAATTCCAGCATTATTTAGAAATGTGATTTTTTTAATTAAAGAAAAATGTACAGATGGTAAAATTCTCAGATTTTTAGGGAACAGTTATAGAAGTTTTGGCAAATATGTACCCCTCAGTATACCATTACTTCCATCAGTAGACACAATATTTTCATCAATACAAGGTTTCCTTGTGTCTCCTCTGAGCAGCCCTCCTTTACACAAAGGCAAACTGTGTTCTAAATTTTATTAAAACAGATTTATTTTGCTCATTCTTCGAATTTATATGAAGAAAATATGACAATATACAATCTTTTGTTTGGTTTATTTTGCTAAACCTATATTGAAATTCATCTCTAATGCAATATGATTAGTAATTTGTGATTAGAGTTTTATTCTATTTTAATGAACATTCCATGATTTATCTATTTTCTGGTTAATGGACATTTATGTGGTTTTCAAGGTTTTATTTTGTTTCCAAATTACTGGGGATTGAACCCAAGACCTCACATATGGTAGGCAAATGCTCTACTATTGAGCTTTTTCCCCAGCCTGTTTTTCAATTTTCTTTATTGTGAATAAAGTCATTGTAAACATTAATGGAACTTCGAGTTATGACCACCCTGACATATGAACAACTTGGGTTACAACTGGAATTTTACTTTTAGTTTACAACCAAAGTCTTGAGTTACAACCTAAAGGCTGGTCACTTGTGCTTCCAGAGGGTCTCAGACACATATTTAGCCCTTACAGAATTCTGGAAGGAACACTACAGCATCTTTTCCTGTGTGGGGTTAATTGAGAAATCTTGAGCCAATGTCTCTCTAAGGACACTGAGATCTGCCTGTATACAGGAGAGAGACTTTGAAGGCTGTGTAGAGGAGTCTGAGTCTTCAGCTGACCAACTTGAGTTACAACCAGCCCTCGCAAATTCAGTTCATAAGTCAAGGGTCCACTGTACTTTTACAAGTCTTTCTGTGAACATATTTTTTCTTGGAAGTAATTTAAGAGTAGAATCACTAGGTCACATGCTAGTTTAATGTTTAACTATGTTAAAGCTCTGCTCACTTTTTAAAAACTTTTGGCCTGTCCTTTATTTTGAGTAAAATATGTTTATCTGCCCTATGGTTCTGTGACCCTTTCTTTGGCAGCCTGAGTGTTTGTTAAACCAAGCTAGTAATTTTTTATTTCTTCAAAATAACTATTTCATTGTTCTAGAATTGCTATGTGGTTATTTTTGTATGGTTTCCTTGGCTTTGCTGAGGTTTCCTATCTTTTATCGCATTGACTAACGTTTAATTTTCAATTACATATTCTAAAAGTTTTTCTTATTAATTCTAACAACTCTATAATTTGGAGCCTATATCTATTGGATTTCTTGACTCTTCTCTTCCAACTCCCTCTTTTTGTAATTTATACTCAAAATTAAGAATAGTGTCTGGCAGAAACTCTGGATTCTATTAGCTTTTTAAAAAAATATTGGATTTTGTTCCATGATGTTATTAAAAATCCTGGCTAGTTAATGTGAAGTTCTAGAGACTTTATTTTATGTATTGTTTCAATTTTTTAGAGCAAACCTTTAGCATTTGTCTTGAATGTGGTCTTGAAGTGTGTACTAAGCCTTCGTAATTTGATAGGATTCAAATTCTGATTCTTCTACATAGTGGAAAGAAACTGAAATCTCTGTTTAGCTTTTTCAACTCTAGGTATTGTTTCTTTTAGAATCATTGGAGTTTCCCACACACAAATTTTGTTTAGAAGTTAGCAAGCATTGGAGTTTGCCAAAATACAATTAGTTTGTGCCCAGTGATTTCACTACATATACTTTGGCTCTCTCGTCTGACTGCTGTAAGATTTTGAGCTCAAACACTGATTCATCTCTTCATCTAACTTCTCCGTATCTTTTCTTATCTCCATGCTCATTGTCAAATATATACTGATGTTTAATTGCATGGCCTTGTTATAATGTTTCTTTATATTGATCTTTAGTTTTGAAACTTTTGTTTCTTTATTTTTTGAGAAGTGACTAACACAATTAGGTCTGGGAATTCAGAATCCAATGAATTAAGACTGTGTTCAATGTTTTCAGTATATCCAGTGACTGCAACACTGTGATTTGTTGCTACAAGGTTTGGAATTCCTACATTGGGCTTTTGCTGTTGTTTAATTCCCAAATTCTCCTACATGCTATGGTCTGAACTGTGTCCTTTTCCCATATCCTTATGTTGAAATCTTAGCTTCCAATGTGAAAGGTTTTGAAGAGGGAGCTTTTGGGACATCATTAAGTCTAAATGAATCCAAGAGAGTAGAGCACTTGTAATGAGGTTAGTGGCCTCCAAAAAGAGGCACTAGAGGACTTGTTCGGCCCTGCCCTTCTCTATCCCCACCTCCACCATATAAGAACACACTGAGAGGGTAGCCCTCTACGTGCCTGGAAGAAAGCCCTCACCAGAATCTGAACTCAGTATTCCAGCCTTCAGAGATTGAGGAAATATATTCCTGGTGTATAAACCATTTAATTTATTTTATTATGGTAGGCTGAGCTGAATAGTGTGCTCCACTTCCACAGTCTGTGATCAATTTTTTTGCGTATGTTTATAATGTATTGCCATATCAAATTTCATTATCAGAACTGTAGAAACGACTTACAAAGCCTAACTTCCCCTAACAGAATTGTATGGTTTATTTCTTGTCCATCCAGTGCATTCAAGTGAGATAGAAAAGTTTTAGAAAAGGAAAACTAGAGAAAGAATTATCATATGTTGTGTCTAAGAGTGTCAGCTATTAAACACTAAGGAAGTGGCTGCTTTGCTTTGCTTTGTGTTTCTTTCTCTCTCTCTCTCTCTCTCTCTCTCTCTCTCTCTCTCTCTCTCTCTTTCTTTGTTCTTTGATATTGGAACTGGAACTCACAGCCTTTGCACTGACTTACATTCTCCAGCACATTTTATTTTTTTTGGAGACAGGGTCTAAGTTGCCCAGGCTGGGGTTCAACTTTCAATCCTGCCCCACCCTTCCAGAATGCTAGGATTCCGGGTGTATACTGCCATGCCCAGTCAGGAAGTGATTTTTCTAATGATAAGTTATTCCAGAATGCTATTCTAGATAACAGGAGAAACATATCCATAGGAATATAACAAATATTTGAACCAATACAATACCATTGCAAAGCCCACTGTTCTCTCTGTCATTGTACTTAATGCTTACTTACATGTACTTCATAATTATTAACTAAATATTTTGTTTTATATTATGCCAAATAATAGTAATTGTTAGAATTTTTCTTAAACATTTTGAATGTTTGTTTTGTATTATTCCTACACTCATCAAATACCCCATATTTTTAGCAGCTTCCATCGTCTTCATCTTTATTATTAGCCTTCAAGGCATGTAAAAACCATTAATTCATGTGAGCCATCAAACAACACTATTAATTAGGATGTAACATCATCCCTGTATTGTAAAGGGAGCATATTAGGCTTATAAAATGCAACATCTACAAAATTAAATAGGTAAAAATTGGCATATATAATATTCAAAGTCATGAATGTATGGCATAAAGTCCAGAATGTTAATCAAGATAATAAAACAATGTAGATATTTATATGACAGTAGTTGCGTTTTGGACACTATTGCAAATGATTAATATATTTCCATTGAATAATTTATGGTTTAATCATTTGATCCTTATGCATGAAAGAATTATCTTATTCTTCCTAACTAGTAGATATGAGAGATTTTCAATAAATATTTCCATATTTCACTTTACTCAGGCCCAGATTTCTGACATATCTAGATTTCATATCCTAATATATTGTTTATTTCAGACTTGATATTCTTCATCATAATGTAGCAATGAACATTACAGAAAACATTGACATTTAGAAATTGAAGACTTTTTTAGTTTAGGATGACCAAAATATGAGCTATTGACCTAGAACAATTTGGCAGTATTTTTCCTGGGCTCTCATTATCCAAAATGACTGAAAAATTCCAGATTGCCTGTATCTATGACTATCTATTTATGGATCCTGCTGCAAAACTGCAAGACATGGTGGCAGCTTTGCCTACTGTGAGCTCCAACTAAGACTTCTTCGTCCTCTCTCACATCTTACCACACAGTTGATTGATCAAGGTATAAATTGGCAAGTTCTGTAAGTTCCCCCTGGAGGTGATTTTGTTTCTCCATGGATTTTCCTGGTTTTTCCTGCCTAGTTCAATAGATTAAATTAATTAGACATCTACAGTAATGGAGACCAATAGCATCTCCCTTGAATCTTTCAAAGATTTTTATTTCATAAACTCTTCCTTACTTTTTAAAGATGTTAGGAAGGGTCTTGGAATTGTCAGTGATCTTTATTCCAAGATTTCTACTTTACCTTCACTTTCTCTTTGATTTTAACTTCTTTAAGTATTTGTGAGATAGGTAGAATTATAAAGTTTGGACAAAAAATAAATGAGGTTTGGGATCATGGCTCAGTGATAGACCTCCTATCTAGCATTTGTGAAGCCCTGGGTACCATCCACAGGACCATACACTAAATAAAATACAATCAAATGTGTGTAAGAAAGGAGGTGGCTAAGTGATTTTCTGTACATATACAGTATTTGAGATGACTGAAATGTAATATTTGGGCTATTAATGAATATGCACAATAACATGCCAAAAACCATGTTATAAATATTTTTGTAAGTGCTTTATTTAAAGTAAATTTCTTCTTCTTCTTCTTCTTTTTTTTTTTTTTTGGTACCAGGCATTGAACTCAGGACCTTGCACTTATGAGGCAGGTGTGGTACCACCGAGCTAAATCCCCAGCCCTAAAAAAAATTTATTCTTAACTGGTACATAAAGATTGTACATGTTTGTGGGGCAGTATGTGTTATTTTCATAAAGATATGCATTGTATAATATTTAAATCAGGTTAAACATACCTATCCTATCTTTTCAAATATTTATCATTCTTTGTGAAAATATCCAAAATCATTTCTCAAGTTCTTTGAAATATGTAGTACCTTATCATTATCTGTAATTGCCCTATTATGCAATGGACACTCAGAACCTCTTACTCCTATCTAGCTATAATTTGGTACCCACTGATTTCGGTGTCTCTGCGTTTTTGTCTCTGTCTCTGTCTGTCTCTCTTTCTCCTACCCTCATTCCCCTTGTCTCCTTCCATCTTTTCCTTCCCTTTGCCCCCACCTACTCTCTCTATCATCTGATAATCCTGCTCTCAACTTTTATGAGTTCAACTCTTTTAGATTCCACATATCAGTGAGAGCATGCAGTACCTGTCTGTGCTTAGCCTATTTCACTTAACATAATGATCTCAAGTTACATCTACAGTGCTGCTAATGACACTATTTCATTCTTCTTATAGTGAAATAGTATTCCGTGGTGTATATGTGCCATATTTTTTGTCCCCTTATCCATTGATGGATACTTAATTTCCTGGTTATTGTGAATAAACCTGGGAGTTTAGATGGCACTTCAACATGCAGGTTTTATTTTCTTTGATGACATACCCAGTAATGAGGTTGCTGTATCATATGGTATTTCAGTTTTTAACTTTTCTGTGGAATCGCCATACTGTTTTCCACAATGGCTGTACTAGCTTATATTCCTGCCAGTGGTGTATAAAAACTCCCTTTTCTCCATCTTTCTGCAGAACTTTTTATCTTTTGTCTTGTCTTACTTTCTTGTCACTGAGACAGGATACCTAACATCCACAACTTTAAAAGAGGAGAGGTTTATTTTAGCTCACAGTTTGTAGAGGTTTCAGTCCATAATGTGCTGGCTCCAAGGCAGGGTGGCATCGCAGAGAAGATAGAGTTCAAAGCATGGTAGCAAAAAGTAGAAGCAGAGAGAAAGAGAGGAGGAATGGTAGAAGGAGAGAGGGGAAGGGGGGGGGATATCAAACAGAAGGGAGAAAGATAGACCTTTCTAGGTAACATCCCCAGTGACCCACCTCTTCTGACCTGGCTTCACCTCCCAACATTACATTTAGTTATAAAATCATCAGTGGACTAATTCCCTGATGAGTATCACACACTTGTGATCCAATCAGCTCCCAAAAGCCCCACCTATGAGCACATGGGGATTTGGAGAGACATCTAGATACAAACCATAGCATGTCTTCATGATAATAGTCATTCTTACTAGAATAAGGAGATATTGTGTTATAGTTTTCACTTACACAAAGCGTAAAACACTAATGAAAAAATTGAAGAGGACATAAAAAATGCAAATATATCTTCATGGGTTGGAAGAATTAGTATTTTATATCATTCATATTACCCAAAGTGCAGTTGGAGATTCAGTGCAATCCCTATCAAAATACCATCATTACTCTTCACAGACATAGAAAAAAATCCCTGAAGTTTTTATAGAACCACAAACAAAGCCCAAATAATTGAATCCATCTTAAGCAGAAAAAACAAAGCAGAAGGCATTACATTGCTTGACTACAAAATATACTAAATGTTATAATAATCAAAATGCATAGTATTGACATGAAGGCAGACACATAGACCAGTGGAACAGAACAGAAAATTTAGATGTAAACCTATGCATCTACTCAGTTTTGAAAAAGGTGCTAAGAAGACTCAATGGAGCAAGGTCAACCTTTAATAAATGGTGCTGAGAAAATTGTATGTCCTCAAGCAGGAGAGTGAAAACAGGCCCCTCTCTCTCACCAGTTACAAAGATCAATTCAAAATGGATTAAAGACTTAGGTGTCGGAACTGAAACTATGAAACTTCTGAAAGAAAACATAAGCATTGTGCTTTAGTACATTGGAATGGGCAAAGATTTTTCTGGACAAGACCTCAAAAGTAAATGATGAGCTTAAATCAAATTAAAACACTTCTGTATGGGCAAAGGGAAACAACAGAGTGAAATGGGAACCTTGAGAATGGGAGAAAAATATTTTTAAACAGTTCATCTGACATGGTGTTCATATCCAGATTATATAGGGAGCTCCAAAAACTCAAAAGCAAAACAGAAAAAAATCTGATTAAAAAATAGGCAGTAGACCTAAATGAGTGTTCCTCAGAAGACACACAAATGGCCAAGGAGTATATGAAAAGTGTTCAACATAACTAGTTATCAGAGAAATCATTATTTCTATAGACTAAAAATGTTGGGATAACTTGAGTTTGCTTTTAAATGCCCTAATGTAGAATTTATATTGATATTTATTGGTACTATGCCTCATAATTCAAATCATATTGTATAATACTACCTGAAAAATAATTAACATCTCAAAAACTCTCTTTGGAAAGGTTCATAGACTTTATTATGTTTTCTATTCAACTTCAGTCAGGCCTTGTGCTGCGAATAACTAGGCCTGCGAGTGTTCACAAGACAAGCAAACATTTCTAAGAAATTTTAACTTGAGAAAAGAGCAATGTCTTGCAATTTGAGTAGTGTGCCACACCAAATATCACATGATCACAACTGGTTCTTCTTTCTCTCTCTCTCTTTCTTACTGCTTTGATATACAAGAGCTTTGGTTTATGAGTGGAATGAATTATTCTTGCTAGTCAACATTTTTCTATATTTGCTACTTAATCCAGACCATTTGCATCTTTTTTATTCATCTAACTAATCTTCACAAAATGTCATGGTTTTAAATTTCCTAAAAATTTTAATTTGTATCTAAAATTTAAATACTAGATTTTTTTTCAAAATGGAAATTTCTGAGAAAATTAAATCTAAGGAGAAATTGGAGGTCAATAACAACTCTAATAAAGTAATTAAAAGTACCCTTTTTCTTTTATCTTCTATGCAGCTATTCTACTTCCATAATGACCCAACACATATTCTAATTTTTTTCATCAAATGCCTGAGTTTTCAACCTTCTTGGACATTGCTATGTTAGGCAGCTACAAAATGTGTGAATGATAATATTCAAGAAAACAAAGCTCTAAATGAATGGGATGCCTCTGCACTTCCAAGAATGAGGCAGCAATCAACACATGAATAATGAGAACAGCTGAGTTGGAATGAACAAGGGATGATCCAACTGAAGCAAAGGCTACAATTGGATTAATTTGGCACTTGGTCTATTTTAGTTCTGGCATTTGGACCACATTTCATTTCTGTTAGTGACCTAGTTCCACCTGCATTTGTCACTGTTGCTTTCAGACCCTTGACAAACTATTGTGGAATGAACTTGGAATGGTGATCTGGACTAAAACATGTGCATGTTGTGTTTTGTGTTTTCAATGTCTATGAAGAGACAGATTGTGTGTGTGTGTGTGTGTGTGTGTGTGTGTGTGTGTGTGTGTGTGGTGACAGGTGAGGAAGTTCTGCCTGGTAATTCTTGCCCAAACCACATCCAGGAAAAGAGAAAAGAAAAATCATGCATTCACTAAACAGGTGTATTGACTGTGTAGTGTGGTGCCTAGTAGGACATTATGGATTTAATGATGACCATAGCAAACTACTTTTAAGGTACTGAGTTAGAGAGGAGCCACCTCTTTAAACCCACATAAAATGGTTGGGTCTAGGACACATGGAATGAGACACAATATAGCCTGGGTTGAAACAGGCACCAAAGGAAAGGCTCAGATAACAGAGCATATATTTTTGTTCATTCAACAGACTACTACTGAGCACTTATTAGAATGGAGATATTCTCTTAGGCAATGAGCAAAGAGTTCCTGTTCATTCTGTGAAAAAGTAGTCTATTTCACTAGATACCTGTGTGATCCATAGTAGGAGCTTGACACATGTTTGCTGAATGAATATATAATAGATTCTACAGTAATGAGAGCACACTTTTTTTTCAAGCAGTTCTGTTCCATAAATTCATTCTAGGTATAAAATCCCTTAAGGGAGATATCGTCTCAAGGATAACAAACTATACAATTACAAGGTACCTTGCTATGTGTAACATAACAAAAGTGTGTTCCAGGCAAACATTAATCCCAGCAAGGTCTGATCTTAGAAATACATACTGTGAAACAGCACTGATCACAAATAAATATAAAACAGATGCTGGGATCAAAGTTTCTGAAGAACCACTGGCTTGGAGGTTTTATGTTTTAAGAAGAGACATAGGACAATTAGTAGTCTGTGAATATTAGTTCATAATGCATTTGATCGCAAGTAGTTTGGCAAGAAGTGCTTTCAAGAGGTTAACAGTTCTTTGGAGAGCCTCCGAGAAGAAAGGGCAGTCATTTTTACCATTCTACATAAATGTCAGGTAAGAAGGAAATTAAAGAGATAAAAATTAGATTCATCAGTTAGAAGTTACTTGGCCTTTTACTATGCTGGTTTCAGTGATGGGATTGTTCCAAAGAATAAATTTCACAGAACTGGAACAAAAGACAAGGAGGACACAGGACAGGTATTTACATATTAATCAGATGTTGGTGAGTGAAAGCAAGATAAGAGGAGAGAGCAATGAAGTGTAAGTTGAAAAGGAAATGTGAGCCTTTGGGGATAGTACCTTTTCAATTATTATTCACTGTATGAATCAGGAGGGTTGTTTGACTGAGCTATGCCATTTTTAGTGGACGTAATGTTTGTACTGTAGTTGGAACTCGTTAAACATTATAAGTAAGTGCCACATCATAGTGTTTCCAAGTCAATGTGAACTATCAGTATCTGTGTAAAAGAACTGTGCTAGGGTCTGTCTCACTGAAAGAAGTGATATGATTCAATGATTTCAGGCAATGTCAGAATCTGGGCACATGTTCAGAAAAGCTTGATAGAGAATTAAAACATTTCTGATTTGGTGTTCAACATAGATCTTCTACTATGGCTCTGAAGAACCAGTACTTATGCATTGCTATAGAAGCATGTGTGTATCTTAGTCCATTTTCAGATGCTATGACAAAATACCTGACGCTGGGTGATTAATAAAGAAAAGAGGTTTTAGAAGGTTTCATGGTTTTAGAAGACCAAGGGTATGATATCAGCATCTACTTGGCACCTGATGACGGCCTCACACTGGGCAATGACATGGAAAAGACATTACTTGGTAAGAGAGAGTGAGCAAGCCAGAAAGAGCTCACTTTTGTAAGGAAGACACTCTAGGATAACTCATTAATCCACTAATCCATTAATCCATGGATAGAGTAACCCATTCATGAGAGCAAAACCTTCATGGCCCAATTACTCCTTAAATGTCCCCCCAGGCCTCACCTCTTAAGACTTCACAACAGGGATTAAAATTCAACATGAGTTTTGCTGTGGACACTCAAACCATAGCAAGATGTTTGCTTCTTCTGTGTGTCATTACTATATCTTGGCCTCAAACACTCCTAATCTATGATTTCATCTTTATTCCTTGCTCCCTGGATCTGCTTCTTTGACATTGTTCTGTCTTTTATATGCAACTCATGTTCAGACCAGGCAAGGAGAAACATTGGTCCCCATCCACTACTGACCACCTCATTTAGATTTTACACTAGACCAAGAGAATATGGGGCTCTGATAGCTCTCATAGCTCCTTTACGCAGGTCAGTAGCCTTGGTTCAATCAATGATGGCCAGAGCAGTAGCACACACATGCTACACACATGAACAAACATATATGTGAGCACACACATGCATACACACACACACAAAAGGCTGGTTATTTGGAAGAAACTGTTGGGAGGTGTTTTCTCGGAGTGAGGTTGCAGTCACATGAGGCTCTTAGTTTCAATGCAGGCAAAGTTTCTCTCGTTTCCCAGCATGATAAGATTTGACATAATAGCAGGATTCATAAACAGATTTGCCTTGGAGATATTATGCAAGTGGAGAGTTCTGGTGTATTTTCCCTAGAGTAATGTGAAATTTTAATTGTTGTATTTTCAATTTACAAAAATTCTCTCAGGGAGTACAAGACACAGGTCTGAGCAGTCAGACCCCTCAGAAAAATGTCTATGGGCAAGCAGTGAATACAGGGAGTTTGATATGAAATAAGAAAAAGGATACACTCTTCTTTCAACTCCTTATTTTTTCTTTTGGGGAAAATTTTCATGCATTTTAGTAGATCAGAACGTCTAGTTTGAACCAGAGCTTAGCAGAAAGTTTAGGTTCAAGGAAGTAGGTGCTATAAAATTTGATTAGCTAGAAAATCTACAATGGTTTTATCAAATTCATTGCCAATTTTAATAAATGCTTCATCCTCCTCCCCCCTACTCCACAAAACCATTGTACACAATATAGGTTTAAATTAAATATCACCACTGTTTTTGCCTAGCTAGTTTGCTAGTAATATTGTGCTGAGACTTTGAACACCTGTAGGAGAAATAATCATTGGGAATGGATGTACAGTCCAAGAGCAGGCCCGCAGTGGCATCATTAAGGAACGCTTTGGTGTCCTCCACCACTGTCCTTGGGTGGCACGGAGGAGGTTAGATTCCTTTCCAGTTTCCTTTGCTATGTGCATCTGTATGTGCTAAATATAAAAAATTATGTCAGACTTAGTTCACATTCCAATAAAAGGAAACTTCCATCTGTATGTTTCTTTTTTTATTGTACACAGGTGATAACAATTTAGAGAGAAGCAATACTATGCCAAATAATTATTACAATCTCCTTATTCTTTCCACTGTTGTGAAGAGAATATCTATGATTCTGTTATGAACACAATCTTCTCATCTAGGATTGATTTTTCTTTTTTCATGTTTTTATCATAGACTTTTGCATTAAATCTGTTTAGCTTCCCTTAAATTAGATGAACAAAAATCAAATTCAAATCTTTCTATCCATACATGTACTTTGATGTCTTTCTAGCTGTAAATAGCAATATATTTTTTAAGGCATTATATGGGACATGAGATTTTTCCATTATTTTCCATTATTTATTGTTAAACTTTGAAATTACAAAACTTCAATCTATTTACTGCATAAAATCATTTAATATCCAGGTAACTTAACACACCACCTAAATCTCCAATGGATTTTGATTACTGTGAAAAATTTTTAAAGACTTTATTGACAGATGTCCAACTAATACATATTATATAGTATTGATTATATATCATTCTCTATAGGAACCTATAAAGTAAAATATAATAGTGATTATAGAAATGAATAGGAAACATGCCAAATATCTCACAAATATATAAAGTAAAACTAGTTATGTTAGCTTACCTAGCCTCAGGTTAAATACTTCAATTACGTTCTTGCTAGAGGGGGCCCCCCATTCCAAGGAGCCCATTGGCATTCATTACCAATCATAAAACATTATTGAATCAACCACTAAGTCCTGGATCCTAGCTTTAGAGTGCTAGAATAAATAATCCATAGAGAAATATTTAAAGAATAGTCTGGGAGAAAAATGTATACATAAGTAACAAGATATAACAAGATGTATGGAGGAAGTGCACATGCTATGTAGGTGAACATAAGTAAGGATCCTCAATACAGCATGTGTGGAGGAAATCCCAGAAAGATTTGTCCAGAAGGTGATGTCTGAGATTTAAATTGACAAACAGTAACTCAAGGGAAAAGCGTTCGGAGGTCAGAGAGAGGGAAGGAAAGATGGAATGGAGTTTAGAAAATAATTGTATTTAAGGTCAATAGAGCAGCTTTAACAGAAATAGAAGATGCAAAAATAGCCAGGTTTTGGATCAACCTCGGATGTCAGAGTTTGAATTGTGGAGTAGCAAGTGGGCTGGAGTGAGTGATCACTCCCACATGGAGGGTGCTGGCCCACCCATGTTCACATGTTGATTGTGCCCCATGGATGTGGCATGAAAGGAGTGTTTTAAATGGCTCTAATTTGTCATTCTTTATGTCTGAATAGTACTACATTTTATAAGAAAACCACATCTTTATCATGATTAAAATGAATAATTGCTAATGTGAAATAGGAATTAAAGGTCCAAAGGGGTAGGGGAAGTGAGAGAATAAGGGGAAAGCAAAAAAGTGGAAGGAAAAATTATGAGAAAAGGAAAAAAATGGAAACAAAGTCTTTGTAAATAGAGAAGGGTGGAGGGGGTGAAGGGAGGACGGGGAATGGGTAAAAAAGAACCAAGATACATCATCTACAGGTACAAGCACCCAATGATAAATGTAAATGTATTGTATAACTAAAATGTACCAGTAAAAGAATTTAAGGGAAGAAAAGGAGTGTTTTAAGCAGGGAAATCATGTGACCTGACATACACCTGAATTATTTAAAGATACATAGTGATAAAATAGATTAAGAGTAGGCAACACTAGAAGTCAAAGTTGCTCTAAATGATATTGTATTGCAGAGGTTCAGGCAGGTAACTCTATATGGGGACCATGTTCAGATGCATTTAGAAAGTAAAATCAGAATTAAAGATAGGCAAAGGATGGAGAATGGAACAAAGTTGCAGGAACCTATTTCTAACTTGAGTAACTAAGAGATAGCCTGAGTGTGTGTGTGTGTACAATGAGCTACATCCACAAACCTATTTAATCTTTCATTTCAAGATAGGCTAGACTCAAACTTGTGATCCTCCCTGCTCAGCCACCCTGAGTGCTGGAATTACAGGTGTGCACCACCAAGCCTGGCTTGGGCTTGCCTTAAAATGACCAATTTAGAGGAACAGAGATTGAATTTAAAGATTCACTTTAACTGTAATTATATGTATGATTAATACATAGGATAACTGGATGAGCTCATTATTGGATTATTGCCATATATTTCAGCTGTATTTTCTTCAGAATATTTCAGGCCTTTTAATTTATTTTTTCTATATAATTTTTAAGTACACTAGAGTGTATATGTAGTAAAGTGCAGGTATCATAGCTACATAGTTTCTTTTTCATTTTGAAAAAATTCATTAGTCTGTAAACTTATGGTTTGGGCAGAGCTCCAATTCTTTTTCCAAAGTGAACATACAAATGTAACTAGCTCCTGGATCAAGAAGTAAAATGTATTACCAGCCACACCAACCCTGTTTCCCAGAAAGTGCTACTTTAGTGCCTTTTAAAGTTAAGCCTGAGCCTGACTTTTTATTTCTTCCTCAAGCTGCCCACTATTTTTTGGCAAAAGGCAAAAATTGATGAAATTAAAATTTAAATTGGCAGCAGAACAAAAGGCAAGAGATCTATCGAAGTGTTAACAGGGCATGTGGCAAAGATCATATCTCAAATAAAACAAAGGTTATGCAATTAGTAAATTGATAACAGAAGGGAGCCACTTATGCATTTTTATGGAAGAGGATCTGTGTCTTAATAGTTTGCAATCGAAAGTTCATATTTCATCATGCTTAATGTACATTTTCTCATATTTTTATACCTTTGGCAATGAGAGGTATCTTGGAATAGATGCTAAATTTCAGCTACCGTCAGCCGGTGGGTGGCGGTTCTCACTTAGTTGTCTCTTCCCTCACTTCCTTGTACTTGGCCTTCGCAATGATTTTTGTTGCTTCAGTTGTGTATATGGTTGGTGGTACACGTGTTGGTGCAACACGCTAAAAAGTGCCAACAAAGGCAGAAGAAATTGTCCCATCTCTCAGAATAGAAGAAAGAAATTTCACACTCACGGATGTCTGTTAAGAATGACTTGTCAAAACTGTGGGTACCACATTAAACAGTAAGAATACAGCCTCCTGCTGATCTTGAGTAGAGGCTCCTTCACTCCTAATGGCCTGTGACTTCCCAGAGAAAGACACAAAATTGATTTTATTCAGGTAGGAAGAGTTCTAGCATCAGAACTTTCAAAACAAGCTTAGATAAAAGTTCTGTAGAAAATAATGAAGGATAGATATGTGTGGGTCTGAATGGGAGAAATGATTGAGAAGAGCTCAGTGGTAAATAGGAAGTTTTAGAAATATCTTAACTACTGCTTTTACACTGTAGAGCTCAAATAATTATAAAATTGTATTAGTTCTTTTAAAGAATATAAAATAATTCTTTAGATAAATACAAAATAGGCCAACATGATAGGAACATGTGTCATAGTTTAATTGTAGTAACTTCATATTGTTTTTCCAAAAAAAATACTTTACTTAGAGCTGCTTTAGATTTTTAGAAAAATGAAGCAGAAGTTACAGAGATTTCTCATATTCCTCTCCCCACATAGCCACAGCTTCCTGCTTTATCAACATCTCCAACCAGAGGGGTACATTTGTCACAATGGATGACTCTCCATTCATTCATTTATTCATTCATTCATTCATACATCCTTATCATCCACAGTTCATAGCTTACCTTAGGGTTCTCTCCTGGGGTTGTACATTCTGTGAGTCTCAGAAAATTTATTTTTAAAATTCTAATGTTGTATTATTGTTCTTGGTGGTATTTTAAATAATGACCAGTGGCACCCTGCCTGCCTTGCAAGTGCAAGGTCCTGAGTTCAATCTCGGTACTGGAAAAAATAAGAATCTTAAATAATGGTGCATCTTACAGGGGATGATACCAGATATGATAAAGAGAGGTGGATCTCCCCCTCCCAGCTATGACTCATTACCAGAACTCTCTCTGTATCCTCTCAACAATGTGTTAGTCCATGGCCATGGCTGAAGACAAAATAGCAATTGATATTTGAGTACTTATTATACATCTTCAAACAAATTTATGTGTATTATTTTAATGCCTGTATCTATATATTTTATTATCTTCATTTTATAGATTTAATCACTTTCCAAAGATTACTATTTGGTGATAGAGTTATTTTTTGAACTCATATCTTTCTGATTCCAAATCCCTGAAGATAGCTACTATGTATATTGCCTTCCAAACAGTAGATAGTTTTTTTTTTCACAACTCCTATGTTATGACAGATATAAATGTCCAACTAAATGGAAAGAAAATCTTATATTTTGAGGGGAGTGATTAAGAAATTATGTGACTTTTATATTGCTTGAATTACTCTAGTGAAGGTATGAACATCAGCACACAGAAGTGAAACTCAATATCTGACAGAGCAACATTTTTTTACAGTTTAACAAGCAATAAAATTATTGCACAAATCAACCCATTGTGAAGATGCTCCACACCTCACTTCAATGCTAACATTGTTTGAGAAAATAAAGTCAACATTCCACTGAAATCTTTTCTTCACTTCTTTAAGTCTGGCTTATACTTTCACATCTGGTTAACCACTGACAAACTTAGGCGCTTCATTCTAAAATCCACAGCAATTTTTAAATAAATACAATTTAAAGTGTGATAAAAAGATCTTAGCACTTCAAATTTATGGAAATCTCACATTTGAAATCATTTCTCTGGAAACTGGATAAAGACTTTTTTTTTTTTTATAAATGGAGTACTACTCAGCCATAAAGAACGAGAAACTAGAGACATTTATAGCTAAATGAATGCATATTGAGGCCATACTCGTAAGTGAAATAAATAGGACACACGTTTAAATACTGAATAGTTTCTCTAGTATGAGAAACTGAGAGTGTAAATAAGGATTAAAAGGATTAATAACTAATAATTGATACTTTGAAACAGGAAAAAGTCCAAACGGGGGGGGCGAGGAGATGGGGAAAGGAAAGAAGGGAAAGGAAAAATTATGAGAAAAGAACAAAATGGAAATGAAATCTATATAAATAGGGAAGGGTGGAAGGGTGAAGGATGTACAGGTAATGGGGGAAAAAATAAGAACCAAGATACATCATGTACAGGTACAAGCACTCAATGATAAATGTAAACGTATCGTATACCTAAAATGTAACAATAAAAGAATTTAAACAAAACTAAAAAATAAAAAACATATGGGTACAAAACTAATACCGATAGGTCACAGACAGGCTGTCATATCTGAAAATTGTGCAACAGTCCAACAAAACAAGTCTCATCTATACTTAATCTCATTAGAGTGAAAAGTAACTTGAAAATTGCAATATCATTTTAACATGATGTCCGATAATTTGACATTTTTTTACTATTGTGGCATTGCTGAAATACATGAACACTGTCAGCAAAGGATGTGAGTCTGGGTCTTCAAATAATAAATAGCTAGAATTCAGTTTATTAAAAGGAATTTTTGTATAAATTAGGCACTTGAAAGTTCTAAACAGCTTGTGTTTCTTTCTGTGACAGTCTTTTATGAAATCCATAAATTTGAAACTAAATACCTTTACATGCATAGGTAAATTGTAAGTTATAAATGCATTTAACACACCATTAAATATGCCAATTCTAAATTAAATAATTTCCTTGACAATTTCAAGTGACCTCAAACTCTCTATCTATTAACCATTTAAGAAACAATTTATGGTGACTAAACCCTCATAGAATTAATGGTAACTCTAGTGCTGTATTTATTGCTTATACATTTTAATGTGAATTTATTTGAAATTTTTTCTTGTTTTTAATCTGCTAAAAGAAACATTATCTCTAAAACTATTCAAGCTATTCTGTTTAATTAAAACAACTCATGTTATATTAAAATATAATTTAATAGGGATCTTAGAAAATATATTTGCCTTCTGGAAGGAGATTTGTCCTTTTTTTTTTTTTTCATTTAATGAGGCCACAAAAAGGACCAATCAAACTAATTTATCTGTAGCTTGAGTATATGCACGAGGGGCCACTAGATGAAACTTGTTCTTCACTTACCATGTTTTGATAAAAGCACCTCAGAACTTGTGTTCCTTGGCAATGTCTGAAGTCTGCATTTTGGAAAGCTTTAGGTGTGTCACAAATTAGCACAGTTTTGAGTACAAGACTGTGGTGTGGACTTGGGTTAAGTTGTATCAGTTTTGAATGCTGATCTCAGAGTAATTTATTTCAAATTGCTGGTTTCAGGCCCAACTGGACATCATAACTGCCATCCACTGCATATTTTGCCTTCTCTTGGTGCTAGCATGCCATCCTCTTTTGTTTTCATGTAAGTGGTGGTCCATGAGGAGATTGGATTTGATGGGAAAGCCACCATTTGGTAAACACTAGCTACCTACCAAGCATGGGGTAAAGGTGATTTATATTCACTATCTTTGTTATTCTGTGATTTCTTATTTTCACTGTGACCTATACATATGGATTCTAAGTCATAGAAATGCTATATCCTTTATCCAAGATTGCATAGCTAATTCATTGCTCTAGGAGGTGATTTAAATCTAACTTTTTCAGACTGCAGGACACATGATCTTAATCATAGTACTGCACTTTTGAAGTATGAACTTTAGGATAAGAAAATATCAATTTATGGTCTGCTTTGGCTTCTTGCTAGGCTTCTGTGAGCAATTTGATTAGCTGCTCTGTGCTGATTTCCATATCTTTATTGATAGTTTTATAACTATCAATAAGAGACTTACTGCCATTGTGTAAAGAAGATGTAAAACAACATATGACTAGAAACTGAAACAGCATCTGAAAAAAATTCTGGGTATTGGCTACATGCTCATTTCTCTCCCAAATCCGTCAGAGCCTGTATAGTTCTGAGCAGAAATTATTCATTAGAGCTAAGATCTTTCTGTTCCTAATGCCAGCAAAGAGCTTATAGATGAATATTAAAGAATATTTACCAGATCCTTCTTTTTGTCAAGTTAAGGTCTATAAAAGACCAATACCTGAAAATATCATCTCTGTTTTCCAAACCAGGGAAAAGGGTAGTCTATTATAAATGTTAGCCTTCTCTGTAGACTGCTACTGAAAATAATTTACAACTGTAACAGTGGTCATCTAGATCACCTGATTAAATGATGCCTACCCTGATGACTCATGGAGACAACCTATAAAAAAATGCAAAACATCTATCCTTTTTCAGATTAATTCCTGATTTCTCAGAAATGGAAGATTTGGTGAGAGAGAACATGAATCAATAAATGTGTTTTGTATATACTAGAGGATTGAAATGAATCTCTGAACCTCATAAAAGAGAGTAGCCTGTGAATGTTGCGAGTCTGACTTTAGCTAATTTGGGTATATAACTGGGACTAGAGACTAATGTTTAAACTTTTCTTTCAAATGTCTTATCATGGGCACTCTGAATACTTAGATTCTTTCAGAAGACTATCATATAAGGTTCTTAGCAATAGAATGTAGAGCGTGTGAGTAAAATGTTTAAAGTTGTGAAGTTTGTTCTTCTGGACTGATCTTGAGGATATTCCAAGGATGTATGCTTGTCATGCTTGATGGAAGTAATCCAAGACTCTCCCAACAGAATGTGGGATGGTGGCAAAAATAACTGCTCCCTTTTATGATTGGAAGTTGTTCCCTTGGTGACTGTAGGAGCAATTTTTTTTTTTTTTTTTGTACTAGGGATCAAACTCAGGACCTTGCCGCTTGCAAGGCAGATGGTGGCACCACTGAGCTAAATCCCCGGCCCAGAGCAACTGTTTAATTGGCCACTTTTCTTTAGATTTTGCCAGTTTCACTGTAAGCTGAAAGTCATTAACCACAATGAAATGCACCTGACATAGATACAAATTAAGATCCAGGTACCATTTTCAATATTTGACTTCTATTTGATCATTGAATATGTACAACAACTTGTCATCCTGCCCTCATGAAGGTGAGGAAACTGAGGCTGAGAGTTTATGCTATGGCTGAAAAGTAGGAAAGCCACACATTTGCATACAGGTGTAGCTTGGGAGTCCAAGTCTCTTGCCACTGTTTCTCACTGTGGATTTTTACTTCTGCCTCTATTTTTAAAATGTACTGTTATTATATTTGTAAAGGTGTGACATGATTACTCTGCTATTACAATAAGGCTATAGGTTCAGGAGCAAATAGAAAAGGAATGAAGTGGAGTGATACCAAAAACAAATAATTCTCCCAAAGTTATTGAACATTGCAGATTTTGGTCATTGCAAGCAAAATCTAAATTTTTTTAAAGATAATTTTCTATTTTATTTCTTCCATTACAAGAAAATGTCCAAGATTATTTGACTATAAAATAGCTTCATCAACAAAACCTAATAGGTACTCATAACTTTGTACCTTTTAAAAAAGGTACCAGGCAATAAATATGTGCCTTCTCAGTGTTTGACATTTCAATTGCTTGTGATTGTGAAAATAGATCATTTGTTCTGGCCAGCAGTATTTAAACACTTCATGTATAAAATCTGAGCTTTAAGCAAATTTGGAGAATAAAACTTTGACTCCTATGATTTGGTATTTTGTTGTAAAAGTAAAACCACAGAAAGAAATAGGAGTGGATGAGATAATCAGGGTTGACACTGATTTCATCACATGCCAAGCAATGTGGTCAGCCTGGAGGATAGAGAGAACAAAATCCCAGTTCTCAAAAGTTTAAGGAATTGGAAGAACTCTATCACTCCACCTCAGAGAGGGTGTTCAGTCTAATGCTGTGGTGGGCCTTTTTAACGTCACAGCCTGTCTGAGAAGGATGGACTAGTGTCTATGGAAATTTCCTATAGATTTACTGTTATTCTTTTTTTTTAAATTTAAAACACTGAAGATAAAAAAACTGAGTTTGGAATAATTTTTAATCACAAGGGCACGAATACTCCTTCCTCTCCAAGTTTTTCCACATTTACAGTACAGCCTTGTTAAAGGGTTACAATTATATATCTTGGAAGTGTGATATTTATTATTATAACTTGACTGATTAAAACAATAATTAGTCCATTTTTCTCTCTTTTCATTAACTAGGACCATTCCAATTTATTGGCTTTAAAGCCTAGGTGCAGCTTTCCTACTGAGTTCTCAGTTTTTTAACAAGCTACATTTCCCAATTCTTCTCTCTTTTATATTTTTTTACTCCTTACGATGAACTACTGGTGTGTGCTTGACCAATCACATCTTTCTACATTCCAAAGTTGTCTTTCTTTTTGCACAGCATCCTCCTACCTATTATTAAAAAAATCCACAGGATTATTTTCCTATGAGATTCATTCACATTCTTATGAGATGAAATTTTGCCCATACTTTTTTTTACATTGTAGATTCTTTCAAAACAGTTCTCTTGTGCAAAAATTCACATGCTGATCTTATTGGGGTTACTGTATTGACTTGTGTACTTGCAGGGTATCTTTAAGCTATTTTTGTCCAGTGATTGCAGTCTGCAATTCCTTCTTGAGATTTCACAAACAAAATTAGACTGGCAATCCATTTACTTTGGGAACTCCACAAAATGCTTCTGGTAATGTCAGCCAAATAAAGAACAATTAAGCTCTTAAAAATATACTTCACAGATTTTACCACAGTTAGATATTTGAGCTATGAGTATGGTATATGAGTCATTTGAATGTTTTCTTACATATGTAATCCGGGACTGGGTATTTCCTTGTAGTCACGTTATGGCAAATCCTATATATTAACGGATTAGCCTAATGTTTCTGTGAGCTTTTCCTCTGCTCCAGTTTTAATTAGGAATTGGGAATTAGGTATGTGTACACAAGCACATTTCATTATTTTTATATATGATTTCACATTGTTTATTCAAAACAGAGTACAATCAGGTCAATATCTCAGAAGATGACTTGAGTTCACATTTCAAAATGATAGAGTCTTTTGATTTACATAGCTCATTTCCTGCCATTTGTAAAATGTGTTTGCATGACATTTATCTTTATGGTTTTTCCTTCTAAGTATTTCTGAAGATGACAATCTTCCACTAAGGTAGCAGAGGATGGCTCCCTACCCTATACTCTTGCAAATAAATCTCAGGAGATTGAGAGATAAAATCAGCAAGCACAAAAATGTCTCTGATAATGCTTAAGAGACTGAAGATATTTGAGGCACTTGGCTTCAGGAGGAAAATTAGAAAAAAAGAAGTAACCATTAATGACACAAAAAGCTGAGACACACAGGAACTGAAATATTCATGCATCAGAAAAGAAAAGCAAGGGCCTCTACATCACCTAGGGAAGAACTGAGATTTTAGCAGACTAAAGTTTTGCTTATCTAAAAAATCTCAGACACATAAATCCACACTTGTACTATACATATGCAGTTGTGAAATGCTACAAATTGCATAACACTTTTAGGAAATGAGATGTTAATTTGGAACTCCCTCTTATCTGTCATGAGCATAGTCAATATTAATTTTAGTATTTTCCAAAAGATTAAACAATATACTTCTATTATTATAGAAGTGATTAATACCCTTAGGTAGATCATATTTTTGTTAAGGCATTTGTTTTTTTTACAATATGATAAAAATCTATGTAGTAATCAACTCTGAACAAATTATACAAGTTTACACCATAATTCCACTCGATATCTTTATATATATATTTCAAAACCATATTTTATATTTAATATGAAATTACTTTAAAAGGGCCCAACTGAAGGCAATTTCCTCTTTCTAAAAGGCACCAAAATCTAAATGCATAAACTACTAAGATCCAAAGCATTTCATCTTTAACATTAAAAAAAATTGGATAACATTATACATGTTCATTTAACATTAAAAAAATAGGTAACATTGTACATGTATAACTGCTAGTTTTATATATAGATCATAATATATTTATGTTCATGATCTTCTGGAAAATAGGTGTTGATTTGTCGGAACTGTAGGAGTTATAAAGCTTGAGTGTAACAGAATCCTAAATTGTCTCCAGGCTGTCACATTTTGGATACCCTATACCATGTACCCTGTAGGATCCTACATCACAAAATTTATAACACTCTTTTATTATTGTGGCTTTTTGTCTTCTGTCCAAATTCAGAGATTGAGTTCCTTGTCATCATAGTGCCCCAGCCCTGGCAGAATTCTAATATGTGGTATATATTGTTAATAATATTTATTGAGTTGAACTGTAGGTGAAAGAGTATTAGTGTGAGGTCATTTATGTTATTAGTAGTAAAACTTCTCTGGAGTGGGCTCAAGAACTCAGTATATTCTCTTATGGCACATTACATTAAAAGGAAGTGAGTGATTAATCATTAAATTACATAATTTGACCTTTGCTATGATTATAGAGTCTGTTATTTTTCCATCCATCCATCCATCCATCCATTCATCCATTTTAAAGAATTATGTTTCTGACACTTTGCCTGCCACATGGTATTGTTAGTGAAAATAAAATTGCACCATTGAAATCCTTATGTGTTACCTATGCTTTAGTCAAACCCATATCTCATTACATTGTATTTAGTTACCAAGTTAAAGTTTGGATTCAGTTACCCAGAGATGCCTATAAAGAAGACTTCAACCTGAGCTTAACTTCCTCTTACTTTCCTTATCTCCCACCTAGTCTCACTGAAAAGAAACTTCCTCAAAGAGGAACTCAATGTGCTTGAGGAACCTGTGGACTCACAGTGTTGTGGATTTACTATAGTGCTGAGATCAGTGAGGGAGTAGAAGTGCAATTTATGTGTAAACCTGGAAACAATTCCAATAGATAATAACCAAACCTAAGCTTGGTGAGAACTGGTTGACGAGTGGCTATGGCCATACCTGGATGAGAAGACAGTGTGTGGCCAGCCATTCATAGACATCTTGGTGGACATTGCCACAGTAATGGCTCTGTGTTTGCTGCAGTTTGCTCAAATCTTATTTTGTGTCATGTCTAAAGCAGGGGAAATCTTTTAGAACATATTACATAAACTTTAATGACTACATCATGATTTAAACTTTGCCAAGACTGCATATAATGTAGATTGTCAAAATGCAAATTAATAAATTCCTAATTCTGAAAGACAAACTGGGTAAGACATTGACTAAAACTTTATCATCAAAATAAATGTCCACTTGTGGACTTGTACAAGACTACTCAAAGCAGCTTTATTCACAATAATCCTAAGTGGATGCAATCCAAATGTCTATCTGTAAGCAATTTGATAAACCCAGTGCTAGATCCTTATAATGGAAAATTGCTCAAAAGTATAAAGAAACAACATAGATAACTCTCAAAAATATTATACTGAGTGAAAAAAGATACACAGTACACATCATTTAATTCCATCTATGTGAAACTGTAGGAAAATTAAATCTAATCTGAAGTAGGTTGGGAGCTGCTATGGTAGGGTGGGGTTGGGTGAGAATGAAAGACTGAAGGGATCTCAGAAATCCCCTTTCTATTGATTGTAGTGGTAGCTACACAATGCATGTATTTGTCAGAATGCACTGATCATGTAAGTAATATCTCAATAATTTTTTAAAATTAAAAAATAATTAAAATATTTTTGTATTTTAATATGATCAACTCTTCAAAGAGTATAAATTAATTTTGTCACACAACATGTTTTACCAAGAAGACTTTCTTTTGCATAAAATAGTAGTGAAATGCCCTGAAAAATGTGACTGCCTTACATGTAATTATCTAACTTTTCTTCTACTTTGAAAATCTTTGTTAACAGAAGATTTTGGTGCTAATATTTTAAATTGCTGACAATAGCAAAAGAATATTTTCTCCATGTACCACATATTATTTAGCAAACATTTGTAATACTAGATACCTGCCATTAGGTACAAATTACTTTTCAAAAATAATAGTTACCTTTTAAATCAGAGATAAATCAAATAGGTAAAGTAACAAATAAGCTCCTAGCAAGCATTTTACTGTGGGGAGGGGCATATGTTTATCCTTGACTATCAGTGTAAGAACAACCTATCAGTGTAAGAATAGTTATAAAAAGATTTCCTGGGAATTTTTGAAAAGGTCTCCTTTTCGCAGTGGAGACCCATATGGAAATTGTGCACCCTTGCTTACAGTCAAATAGGTAAATAAGAATCACTATAATCAGAAACCTCTCATGTTTAAAGATGTCAGTGGTAAATGCATGATGCATAGAAGTACACACACGACCTAGCCATCTGCTCTCTCCTCTCTTCCCTCCTCCTCCTTCTCTGTTAAAATTCACTTTATGTATTATTACTGTATCGGTCAGCTGTCTTGTTTCTGGAACAAAATACCTGCCGCCTGTGATTTAAAGAAGGAAAGTTTTATTTGGCTCTGAGTTTTAGACATTTTATCTGGCTCTGAGTTTTAGATGTTTTATCTATGCTAGGCTGTCTCCAAGGAAGGAAATATCATGGCAGAAGGATGAGGGCATGACATAGCAAAGCTGCTCACTTCATTATGGCCAGGAAACAGAGCACCAGAGAGGAAGAGAGCAGGGACCAGATGTAGTCCCTGAGGTCATGCCTCCGTGACCTGGTCAGACACATCTAGAAGTGTGCTTTACTGATCACTCAAGCCAATCAAGTTGTCAATCAAGATAAACTGTCTCAATCACTGCAATATTTGCTGAGTGTTGTGCTCGTCTTTCTTTACATTGCTTGAATGAAGATGGCCAATGACTTGGGGAGGTTTATATGTTGGATGGTGGTGTGCCAGTTCACTGTGTGATCTGATCAGCTGCTGTGCACTCTGCTTGTGGAAGTGTGATGTATTCTGAAATGCAGTGTATTAGAAGTTGTCTTCCAAACACTGTCCCAAGATTCAGTGACACTGAGATCCTTAAAAACAAGACAATATCATGATCATATCTTCTTCTTACGTTCAATTTTTTCCTGTCTCCTGCCTAGTCTTGCTGATAGGATAACTCTGTCTTTGTTCACTCTGCTTCTTACTCCAGTTGAGTCTTCTCAGTTCTTTCTATTATCACCCTTGGAGGTCAGCACTTCCTGGATTTGCCTGTGCTTCTAAAGGAACCATGTGTATACCCTTTTTGGAAGGCCTCTCTTTGTCCCCCTGGTAATATGTTTCTAGGTCATTTAAATCTTGTTTTGTGATCCTTTGGTGTAATCATCAATTCCAGCAAAACTATTTTGTGTGCTGTCTCTCTAGCTTGAGTTTGGGGTGTCTATTACATTCCGTTGTATGTTGAGTATATGTCCATCTTTTCAAAATGGATTGTGTCCTGGACCTAATGCTCATTCCTGATTGTTCTGCCCTTATCTTTACCAATTGCATATTCCAACCTAGCAACTTTGCAACTGTTTCTCCTCTTTCCTTATACTCTCTACATGGCTTATACCCTGGCACAGTCCAAAATCATCAGTGATAGTGCTGTCATGGACATAATTCTTTTTGTGGTATTTTAAGCACGTAGTTGAAATAAAACAAAACACATTATTAAGTCAGAAATTATAAAATTTGACTAGGAACAATATTCCATGACTCTTAACAACACCTTGAGGAAGCAAGATTCGAGATAAATTAAAATGTTAAGCATGGAATGCTTACATTTAGAAATACATGATAAAGTCGGGCCTTTTCATCACTAAAGAGAGCTATAGATAATCCAGAATGATAAATAAAAATCAATACTTAGGATGTAGGACTGGTTGAAAATATTTTTTGACAATGGTTAATGCATAATGATTTTCATGAAAGTTACTGATAACTGAGAAAAAATCATTCCTTTGTTAGGGTAAATACAAGCAAAATTTAGCTCTTTTTCAACTTCTCAGATTATAACTACATACTTTTCCTTAATAACAGGAAGGTGCTTCAGTTGTTTATTAATAGATTCACTTTTGTCTGAGCTCTTTCCCTTCAAAATGAGCAAGATTTCTGAAAAGAAAATGGATCAAAAAAGAGATAATAATCTTTTCAGACAGTAATGAGATATACCTGTATTATAGTCCCACAGACTGAGCTAATGATAACTTTCATATGTAAAACACAATATATTGGTTTAAGATTATTATTTTTATTTTACTTAGAACATTTTCTTTATTTTTGGCCTCATCCTATGTCCTTATATGTATTTCACAGAGCACTCATAGAATAAAGATTGCCTGTTGTGGAAAAAATTAATCTGAGAGTTTTCTTAATCTTTTTGGATAACAGATTTTTAAAGCTTCCATCCAAATGACAAATGATAAGAAGGTTGTAATGTATTCTTAACCCACTCTGAGTTGAAGTCTCGTACTGAGACTGGGCCGTATAAATATTCCCACCACACGGTGCATATTTGCTTATTTTCTGTCTTTCAAGCACTTAAACTCATTTTTCTGAGTGTCTTAGTGGGCTGAATTTAATATGCTGAGGTTTCTGCTTTTAGTTAGCCCTTTACAGGATATTTTACACAATGGGTGCTTTACATCACTCCGTATCTGCATTAGAGATTTCTTGGTCATGAGTATATTTACAGTGGGAACATTCTCTTTGTGTTCATGGTTTTGTTATTGTAGTTTCTATCATCTTCATGCATCTGTTTCTTTTCAGGCCAGCGAACCAGCTAACTACAGCATCTCCTAAGTATCTATTTTGAGAGCAAGAGTCTTTCCTAGCTGTGTTGGTAGAAATGGAATTTATCTATAAAAATTGACAACTGAATTTCATCTTCTCCTCTGGTGATTTCCTACTTATAATTTGTTCTGGGCAGTGTCAAGAAATAGAAGAATAGAAAAAGAGAATTTCTTGTATTGCTTCAAACCAAACAGGATCAGGACATCCAAGGAGCCAAGGAAAATCACACTGGGATTAGCTCAAAGGCACTGGCTGGTTGTGAAGATACTATTTGGAAAGGTTACTCAGGTGGTTAAATATGGCTCCAGCCTGAAGTGAACTTGACTAATGATGGGCCCAGTGATTTCTATCCCAAGACATCCTGTTGTTTGGGTACTTTGTTAGAATTTGAAATTGTCTTTCTGAAGGTGTCATCTATTACCATTACTCTGCACCAAAATTCTCATCTGTAAGTAGTCAGAGGAGATCAAATATGCAGCACTCAGACAAAAAACAGTGAAGTGAAAATCACCCCTGATGTCTTAATTGCCATGCTTTTGAAAGCATAGCTGGAAGACTACTATTCATGTCTGAAACTCTAAAGTTTTGTTGACTTTAATGGTAGTATTGTCTGGTGGTTGAAAGAATGAGGAGGCTGGGATATACCTAAACATATATAAATTGCACTGTTTCCAGTACTATGTGAGAAAGGAGGAAGACAGGTAATTACTGTTACTGTCAGAGGATCTTTAATTAACAACAAATTAAAACATACCTAGATAAAAGGTGGTGTTTTCAGGAGAAGCCATTGTTTGAGTTACACTTCTCCCTCTCTGTCTCTCTCTCAGTCTCTGTCTCTGTTTCTGTCTGTGTCTCTCTTCTCTATTTTCATCTGTCCAAGTTTTTCTTTCTCCTGTGTTAATTTCTTTGTTTTCCCCTTAGCATATTTCTGTTTCTTTGTCTTTTACCCCTGTCCTTCATTTTTTTCACATGGCTAATGTGGTAAGTCTATCAAAAAATGCATTTGGACATACTCTTTCTGAGATATCGGGAGCAAGAGGCACACAGGTCTATTTTAACAGGTTGAGTAAATCTCAGTTATGTAAATGCTCTCTAGAGAAGTTATATAATAAGTAGACATTGGCCAAAGCTATGAGTTCTTTGCTAGTAACGGAAAATTACCCCAAATTGAGTATGATGCCCATTTTAAAAGAGCTCACCAATTCACCAAAAAATGATGTCACTTGTGAAATGATCCATCACCCTGGCATTGTATTGTGAATTCAGAAGTAAATATTTGGAGAGATTCTTCCATTTGAAGTTCAAGCAGCCAGCCATGTTACTAACACTTTCAAAGTTGCATCTGACCCTCACCTAAAAGGGCAAAGAAGAGAGATCATAACCCTTTGTGTCCAAGTATCTTTCTCAGCTCCAATGAAGTATTCAGGAAATCCAAGTAAAAAAGATCAGGCTATTTCATGTGGATAGATTCATAATCACCATAGAGAAAATGGTTGCTAGCATCAAGCCCTCTTAATAGTGCTGCTTGAATGTGTATGGCTGCACAGTGCTCATCTCCTACATGCTACAGTTAATATTTCAGCAGCTTTTCCAGGTCAATAATACATGATGAATAAAGTGGTTGCTTTCTCCTCCAGGGTGAGTATTCTTTTGAAAAATCTAGTTAAAACATTCTTAGGGTATACTTTTTAGGTTTATATTCTGTGGTAATATACTAACTGGGAAGGTATATTCTTTAAAATATGAGTATAATAGTAGCAAATTTTGTTTATACTACCCACACCTAAATGGGAATTGTAAAGAAAATGTTTTGTTTCAAATGAAAGAAGAAGTAGTTTGGAATCCTCTGACATTTTTGTTGTTTTTAGTGCTGTTTTCCTGAGCAGAATGAGCAATTCAAAAATGATAAGTTTTAAGTGAGTTCTTTATCAGACATGGAGTAGCCCAAGCTCCATAATATGCTTATTGATTTTAGTGTAGCACTAGATTAAGGTTAGAATGAATACTGAACCCTTTGCTCAGGGGTATAATTGTGCCTGTCTGGGTAAAAAGGATTCTTTCAAGTAGGAACAAGTCACCATATGATTTTAGAGAAATAAAGGCAATAGATGGCAAAGGAATAACTAAAAGAGTTCAATTTTGAATGGGATCTTTGCAAAATATCTGGGGAACATAAATGACAACTATAAGTGAACAATTCAAAGACATTCTTTACTTGACATAAAAATTCTTCAATTTTTTTTTTTAAAGATAATGAAAATGTTGAGCTCCCAGAGTCCATTTTGTTGTGACATTTTTGGTTTTCCCAATGTATCTACCCACTATAAGAAATGAAACTCATCTTCATTATTTAGATTGTCATTTTAGCTGGAAAAGTATCTTTCATGCTTTCTATTTTATTTTCTGTGCATAAATATAAACATGACTCACACCTGACTATTGGAGACTAGACACCTAATACTCAGAGCTCATTGCCCCGTGCACATAGTCTGAACATGATGACATATGCAACTTCACAGGTTCTTCATTTTCTGTGACAAGTTCTGGATCTAGATATTTTTCTGTCCTTGGTAGCAAAAGAATCAAGAATTATGACCTTTTAATACCTCAAAGAAGAGTGGATTAAAGGAGCTCTCATTTCAATCCATGGAGAGATATTACGGTAGAAAAGAACACAGGAATCTCAAAAAAGCTATTACAAAGTTGCCTTTCATCAGAAGTTGGAAATAAATGTTATTTTCCAATGGATTTTAAACCTACCCATATTAAAACATTTTAAATATCTTTTCTGGGAGAGAGATGAATATTCTCAGTAAACATTTATGGATGTTCATAGAAGAGCTGGGAAATTACAAAGGGTATGCCAGCAAGAGAGCAAGAGCACACACATTTTGTGCCTGGAATGTTTTCATGGAAATAGCTCCCTTGGGGATCATTCATTGCAAGGTGATCCTAATGTCAGTGTATTCTTGACAACATTTATTACTTGTGATCAACATATAATTAATGTCTTACTAAGAAATTGCCTGTTGACTTTGACTTCTTTTCCTTGCACACAGTTATTTTAAAGATTGACCTAACCACCCATACATTATCAAGTTTCAAGTTTTCTGATTAGAATTGGATGTGATAAACTCTCACCCACCTCTCATGATAATAGAAAATAATGTCTACACTCTCTTTACTGCTTCTTCTTCCTTACTAGTATCCTCACTTTTATTTGCGGTGATAGTGTACATGAGTACATAGTTAGATTTTTCAAAAATCTTTCCTTGCAATTAAGTGTGACCAAGAGAATGTTTTGTACAATCCTATATAGGTGAAAATGTTATGTGTGAGTGGGAAAAATGTCCTAGATGTACTTCACCTAATTGGAAAATGTGCTCTTTTGTATTTGTTCACATCTCCCTTATCACTGCCTGGATCACAACCACATTTTTTAATGTTACAGAAGAAATTTGAGAGTACCAATGATATTGAGAATAGAATTAATTTGCTGTGATGTAAAGCAGAAATACAAGGGTTGTGGGTTCCTGGAGGCTCATACTGCCATCTCAGCTCTAGACTGTTTACTGGTTAACTTACTTTATGTAAGAAAGAAACAAGCACATTGCTAAGCAAGTATTATTTTGTGTTTTCTATTTTGCAACCAAACTAGTTCAGAATTGATACTGCTTAATACTCAAAATGAATGACTGAAAAGTTTTGAAATTTAATATACCAAGGGACTAAATACTTTGAGAGTGTGGAAGCAACTATTGTATCAAAAATGTGATTATAGTTTTTGCTTAGAAACTCTTGTCAATGTGACTTTGGTGAATTGCTTGTTTTCTCTAAGCATTAATTCCTTATATAAAAGTAGAGATGTGGCTCCATTAGCAGTGACTTCCCTTGCTTGATTTTTAGAGACATTTTGCTCTGACTAATGTCCTTCATAACCTCAGGTCTAAAGAACAAGATCAGGAAGAGGACAAAATGTTCAATTCCAGCAAGACTTACTGTTAATAAGAATCTATGCATTATGGTGGAGATTAGTAGCTCTTTCTCAAAATATTCCCTGAAGGAAACTTGTTAAAATATAGCCGCCATGGTACTGCCATGGACTGCATTCTCTCTTTCCCTCAGTCTCCACAGGAGGCAGGAGGCAGTCATCCTGAAATGCAATTACATGTAAAAAAGATGCAATTATTGTAATTGGAAGATGATATGGTGGCAAGTAATATGATAGCTGAAGTTGAAATTGCTGGATTTAGGGCAGAAGTATTGAGAATTTTAAATTCTAGAACAAATCAATATTTCTAAAAATGTTCAGTGAAGAGAGCCTACCAAGCTACACCAGCTTGACAAATAGCTTGGAAATTTTACATTTGGAATTCTCTCTCTCTCCACCTCTCTTCCTGTCTGCCTCACTAACACACACACACACATATATACATGTAATAAAACTATCAGGATGTATTTATCCTGGGTGAACTTCACAAATATTGCTAATCTTCAGCTATGCATTACCAAGAGTTTCTGAAAAAATAACTATCATCAGATCTACACTGTCCTGTCAAAGTATTTAGTCCCTTATGTTAGATTTCAAAATTTTAGGCTTTACATTTCCTCTTTTCTTTTCTTTTCTTATCCTTTTCTTCTCTTCTCTTTTCTTTTCTTTTCTTATAAAACCATACAGGAGCTGGGGAGGATAGAAAGCAAAAACTGAAAGATAAATGCTCATCTTTGCTGCTACCACCAATGCTCATGATCTGTAGGCAGCAAAGACCCTTAATATCAAAGCATGTAATTCCCTATTCTCCCTAAACACAGGGAATGGCCTACTTTAGACATCAAATGGAACAATGAAAATCTTTTGTCACAGAGACCTTGTTGAAAAATAAGTGCCACTTTCTCTAATTGAATCCTTGTTGAGTGATGCTGTGTCTGAGAAAAAGAGCCCCTTAGTCATTACACTGGAGCTTTTGCTACTTGATAGCTCTAGAGAGTCTACTTGTATATTTCCTATCTGTTCCTCCAAAGAGTGCAATAATATGTGCTAGGGAGATTTTGTATATTTTAATAGTTGGGAAGAGTAATAAAGAAACAAAATATATTTAGATAGATAGTCTATTCATTTCATCCTCCTGCCACATCCTGTTATTTGGGTTGTAAATCAAGTGGAATTATAGATACTACCCTCAAGCAAGAAAAGTTTCTCTAATTTCTTCAAAGGAACTCTACTTCTTCATTACACTTCACTAGGAAAGATGTTCCTTTGCTCTTATTTAAAGGAAAATGGCCTCCACTCTTGTAGTTAGTTTCAATACCAACTGGGTTATAGCTTTCCCAATCTTCCAGTGTTCTCCTTTCAGTGGCCTGTTAGCATTTTTAGAACAGTGTTCCCCTCCAATGTGATTGTTGAAAAACAATAATAATATGAGATTAGGACAAATATTTAGGGGGGAAATCAGGGATTATGGTAAATATATCCTTTCTAAAAGCTCCACATTCTATCTCCCATTTGATGAGTAACAATGCCTGAACTCATGGAACTTTTTATGCATCCTCTAAATAATTCCCAGGTATGTAAAGGCATGTACAAAATTAGTTAATAACTATATTTATAGTGCATACAGTTTATAGATTAAAAAACAAAGGACAAAACTGGTAATTCACTACTAATGTGGTATTTTATTATGTGAATTAAGTGATAAAAAGTAGTTACTATGTAGAAATCTTATAAATTATCTTTTTTGTATTAACAAATAGATGTTAAATGCTCATTTGATTAGAGTACAAGGCATTTAAAAGCTAAAATCAAAAGGTATAATTTTACTTCCTTCTGTAAGAAAGAAAAGGGTAAATAAGGATTTTTTTCATAGTAAGCTTCTTTCAAGGAATCAAAGGATTAATAAGGACTTAACCTTATTCAGTTTCTGAAATATCTCCATCTGTGGTGTGTGTGTATGTGTGCATGTGCGTGTGTGTGTGTGTGTGTGTGTGTGTGTGTGTGCTACTGAGGACTCAATCCAAGAGATGCTTTACCACTGAGCTTCACCCCCAGCCATATTCATTTTTATTTTGAGACAGGTTCTCACTACATTGCCGTAGTAGGACTAAAATTTGCAATTCTCCTGATTTAGCCTCCCCTAGTTCTGGGATTACAGGCATGGGCCATTGTGCTTGGTTTATATCTATAGTCTTAAACATTAAGAATGGATTCATTCTTAATGGGCTCTGCCTGATTGCAAAAGTGGCTTCTGATTCATTAAGCAAAGATTGTATCATTTTCAGTAGCATTTCTGTGAGTCCTTCCTTTATGTACCAACTTTTTGAAAACTTGAGTTAACATGGAGCATGCTATGGTGTTGACTGGAATATTCAATTAACTATAATAGTCCATTTTCAACCATCCTGAATAATCAAGACCTTTTAAAAACTGCAACATGCATATAATGGTGGAAATAGTTCTCAGAAAGAAAATCGTTTATGTCTAATTCTATTCTGTAGAAAAACTCTCAACTCAAGAAAAACTCTCTTGACTTTAAGTTCCTGACTGCATTGGCAAACAGGACTAAGCATTTCAGTGTGTTCCCAGTGTTCCTTCTTCTGAGAACACAGGTCATTGAAGGTGCCTGGGAAACACAAGGAGCTCTGACAACTAGGAAATATTAGTAACTGGAAGAAAAAGAAGCAAATATGGAGAGTCAATAAGACACTAAAATAGTTACTTTGACTTTAGTTTAGAGTCTGTGCCATTAGATTGTGTCCTTTTTTACAGACTTCTTGCCTGGAAGTCTAACTGTGGTGATCTTGCTATATCCTTCATCTGCATCCCCTACACACACACACACACACACACACACACACACACACAGAGGAACATTTGCATTGTCTGGAAACCTATTTTATTGGTAAAAATGCTACTGGCATCTAGTAGACAAAGGCCAAGGGTGCCTCTCTTCATCTTATATTGCATAATTTGGCCCCTCTTCACTCCACAACAAAGTACTATCTGGCCCCAAATGTCAGCAGTGCTGAGCATGAGAATCCCTATTCTACAAAGTTGACATTTACATTAGCAAAAGACCTTAAGTGGCAGTCTTTAGGGCTTAGTAAGCCAAACTTCTGAGTATAAAATTCTGGCCCTGACACCTAAAAGAGATCTACTATCTCATCTAATAAATATAAAAAAATTTAAAAGAAATCTTTACTCTGTTCTTGTTTTGTTGCTAAATGTACAGTTGGCTATAAAGATTAACACTAAATTATGGGTCAGAGCCAAATCATAGATAGTTAGGACTAAGACAAACCCCTAGATTATAAATATTATTTCCTCCTCTTCACTCCTCCAATATAATGCATTTCTATAATGTGTCTGGGCCCCAAACAGGAGGGAAAGCCCTCACTGTACTGTGTTACCAAATATTGTGGGAGATGGGAGAAAGTATTTATTTAATATAAGATGGCCTCAGAAAGCCTATTTATATAACACACACACACACACACACACACACATAACCCCTCACAAATTTATAAGTAGGAAGCCCATCTAAGCAAATAGGTCCAGACAAAGCAACATGGTGTGTTAGTATGGCATGTAAAACTTTCACTTTTACCCTGCAATATATCCTGGGCTTATATGATTAATACCATTTTAAAGACAGAGAAATAGTCATGGACAGTTCACCTAGCTTGAGAGGAGCCAAATGTATTGTTGTTATTTTAGCTTTTATTAACAACTGACCACTTGTAAATCTCAGCTATGTTATTTTCTATGTTCCATAAAAAAATGCAATGAGACAAGTTCTAACATTTTGTTTCTAGCCCTATGCCTAACACTTGCCAACTATAAAGTAGGCAAGATACCCAACTATCTTAGCCATTTTTCTATTGCTAGAACAAAATATCTGGCATACATAACTTGAAGGAAGAAAGGCTTATTTTGGCTCATGATTTCAGAGGTTTTCGTCCATGGTCGGTTCGCTCTAAGAAATATTGTGGTAGAAAGCCATGGTAAAGGAAATCTGCTCACCTTTGGGCAGCCAGAAAGCAGACAGAGCAAGAGTCCTAGAAAAATTATACTCTTCAAAGTTACACCCCAGTGATGTTGTTGTGGATGAGTGAGTTCAGACAATAGGGATGCGCTACACTATGTACCAGATTCATGTCCATTTTTTATAGCTGGTGCCCGAGGAGGGCTGGTGCCCTAAAAAGGTTCCTTGGCAATAGGAAGCAGTTTGATTTCTCCTTTTAAATCATGCTTTCAGTTGGGGAGGGCCCAGGGGAGAGCAAGCAAAATCTTACAGAAGCAGAATCATGCCAGGTTAGTGGAGGGTACAAGGAAGTTCCACACACACTAGGTGAGATACAAAATATCCTAAAACTGTAGCAAGTTTACTGCCAAGCAGGATGTGGGGATTTTGGGTGCTTTGTTCATGTGCAAGCACTTTGTTCAAGCACAAGTACAAAGTGGCATTGAGGCGCAAGATGGAGTCAGGTTGACTATCACATTCCCAACTCCTCTAAGCATGATGTCAAAGCATTGCCTCAATGAGAGCCTCTTGATTGGGCAGGGGGTTATAAAAGGGATTGTAGTAGGATCTCATACATATCAGTTTAACAGAGGCTATGTGCTGTTTTAAAAAGTTGATTATCCAATTAAGAATACAAGGGCCAATCAAGAGCCAGAGAAAAAGTAGGATGAGGGGACAGCCAATCCAGTGATAAGGGTAGTTACCCATGGGCTCCAGTTGAACAGGCTATAATACCATGAGTTTTTACTTTCCTTCTCCTTCTGACATCTATCTAGATTTTCCTTGACCTTTTGAAGGATATCGTGGATTACACCAGACTTGTTGGCATAGAACACCATGCCTCCCCTAGAGCAGCACATAATCCTCCTTGTGACAGGAGCACTAAATCAAGCCCCCTTCAATTCTGGAGGACCACCTCAGCTAGTGACTCTACTTGGGAATGAAGAGTCTCAAAGGCATACTGCAGGCTTCCTAGGTCAATGTCTACCTGTTCTGCCAAAGCTCAGAGTCCAAGTTCTCCTCTAGCCAATCCGGCAATTTCAAGTGCCACTGAGACAGCTACCCCCAAACCCAACAGAATTGGAATGACTAAAGGGGCTGCTCACTTCTGTCTGTATGATAGTCCTGGGGGTGCTATGAAATCCCATCCCTGTGGTCCTCTGTACACATAAACTTGAGGAAGAACTCACACCAGGATGCACGAGACTTAAGGTCTAGTATCTCCCTCAGAAATTCTGACACACTTAGTGAGTCCCGAGGTACAAGCTAGCCAAGTGCCGTTAGGGACAAAATAAACCTTCAAGGTCTCCAGAGTCACAGTTTGGTGACACACAGCTTGGAAAGGGGAGTCATTCATAAGAAGAAGTTGCCAGATGGGTTGCATTTCCAGAAACTTCACCAGTTCTCAAGAGGGGCTTTGGAGAAGTGCTTGCTAAGAGAGTACTTGAGGGTTTGATTGAGCCCAAGACTCCTGCACCCACAAAATAAGGAGCCTTTGCTTTTAGACAGAGTCAACAGTCCTGAGCCAGGTCTGGCTGAGTCAGGTTTAATATAGTGTGGATGGCTCCCAGCATGGAGAAAAGGGAAGGAGGCAGTGAGCATGGGAGGCTTCTCTATTGGTAGCTAAGAGTGGATGCTTTGAAGGAGGAAAAACAGGGTGAGGCTCAAGTAAGGGGTCCTTTTCCTTCATTAAGGGTCCTATTTGCTGTCTTGGTGCTTGGGTTAGCAACCAGGTTTGAAAGGTAATGATTTCCCCTGGGTCAGGAATTAGTCATCCAGGGAGCCAGAAGTGGAAGCTGCAATTCCATCCCGTGGCCCATTTAGAGTCCCAGGGCCTTTGTATCAGAATTGTAACTAGGCACCCATGTTTCCAAACTATGATATCGTGAGTGACATTTGGTCCCCCACTATAGGAGGCAATCTTTATACAGCCCCTGGTAGGGCAGTAGAAGTCAGTTGAAGACCTACAACTCTTCATCCAAATGGATTAAACCCTGGACAAGCATAAAAGTCATGGCTTCCCTGGTTTATGAACTGATAGTAGTAGCTTCCCCAATCTCTCCTGACTAATTTACAGAGACTGACCTCAGGCAACCTGAGAGGTTGCTGGGGGCAGATGGTACCAAAAGTGACATTGCCTAGAATTTCTTCTGAGCTAAAGGAGGTGAGGGGAAAGGAGTGCAACTGTCCTTGTTGCATCTCCCCAGAATTCAGCCTCATCAGCCCAAAGACAATAAGGACAATCATCACAATCATGATAAGACTAGCCTCACTTAGCTTTAAAAAATCAGGTCCCAGCTCAGCAGCCCACTGTTTTGCCTGTTTGACACACAAATAGTGAACCCACATCGAGATTCTGTCAACCTTGAGACCTGAGGGTGTTGTGAGGATAACTGTGTAGGGTCCCTTCCAGGTTGGAGTCAGTCCTTCATTCTGAAAGGCCTTGATGAAGACAGTATCCCTGGGCTGGAATGGGTGGCACCGTGTAGAGCTGGGCAGGGGCTGAGTAGCTCATACCTGGGAGTGAACAGTTTTCTGTACCTGTTGGAGAGACTGGACATACTTTAACAGGGACTGGTTAGAAAATTCTTCTAGTACCTCACTTTTAACCTTGGGGAGCAGGGAAAGGGGTCTTCCAAACATAATTTCATAAGAATTAAACTCTGCTTTATAAGGGGTGCATCTAACTCTAAGGACAGCCAAAGGCAGCAGGCTGACCTACCCTTCACCAGTTTCCAACATCAATTTAGGCAGAGTAGATTTTAGGGTCCAATTCATCCATTCCACTTGCCCCTAGCTTTGTGGTTGGTAGGCACAGTGGAGTTTCCAATTTATATCCAGTCCCCTACTGACTGAGTTATAGAAGCTACAAAGGTGGAGCCTTTGTCAAATCCAATGGACACCAGTAGTCCAAATCTGGGAATTAATTCCTGAAGAAGTTTCTTTGCCAACACAGTGGGAGTCTCCCACTGAGTAGCATAGACCTCTGCCAATCCTGAGAACGTATCTAGAAAACCAGGAGATAGTGATAGCCACCCGCTGGTGGTTTGATCCTGTGAAATCTACTTCCCAGTGTTCTCCAGGATTCCTTCCCCAGAATCTGACCCCAAGGGGTGCAGATGGGCCCTGGCAGGGATTTTTTTGTATGCAGATTGGGCACCTAAGAGAGGCCTGCTAGGCCAGCTTTTGAAGCTTTGAAAAGCAGTATCTCATAGCTAGAAACTCAGCCATCTTTGAGCCCCCCACGTACATGACTGAATGCAGCTGCTGAATGAGCTGTCATCCTAATGCCTGGCGGGGAGGAAGATCCTACCATCTGGATATTTCCACCAGCCTGGGGGAATCTTACTTTGCTTACAGCTGGCTTGCTTCTTTATCTTCTTCTTCATTGTAAGTAGGGTTAGTTGAGAGCAAAGAGGGAGGAGGACTCACGGTAGGCAGGATGACTAAGGGTTCAGCTGGCCTCAGGGCTGCCTTTCTGGCTGCATGGTCTGCAAGTTGATTTTCCTTAGCCTCAGATATATTGTTCTTTTGGTAACCCTGGACATGAATGATGTCCACCTTCTTGAGAAGCCATACCACCTCTAGGAGAAACAATATCTCTTCTTTGTTTTTGACAGTCTTTCCTGTAGCTGTTAGAAGCCCTCTCTCCTTGTAAATGCTTGTGTGGACATGTAGAGTAGCAAAGGCATACCTACTGTCAGTGTACACATTTATCTTCTTTTCCTTTCCCCATCTCAAGGCCTGGTCCAAGGCCATCAGTTCTGCCTTTTGGGCTGAGGTCCCCTTGGGCAGAGGTTGGGCCTAAGTGACTTCATCAACTGTAGTTATTGCAGCCCCTGGCCCTCCGTAACAGCTTACTACCATGCTGCTTCCATCTGTGAAGAGGGTGGCATCTGCCTCAGCCAAGGGGGTGTTGGTTAAGTCTCATTGGCCCCCCCTGGATCTGGTCCAGCACCTCCTCACAGTCATGATTTAGGATGCCAGGGTCATCATCTGGCATCCGTGTAGCTGCATTGAGAAACTGTCCTGCTGAGAAGACTATGTGAGGCTGGTTGAGAAAGAGGGTTTGATACTGAGTTTGGTGGGCATCTGACATCCATTTGTTAGTACTCACCACCCAGCAGAGTTCCTATTGAATAAAGGGCAGATAGGACTAGGTCCTGTCCAAGGGTCAACTTATCAGCCACTTTGATGAATAAAGCTGTGGCAGCTACCACCTGAAGACATGAAGGCCATCCTGGGGCCACAGAATCTAATCTTTTAGAGAGATAGGGCACAGGGCACTTTCAGGGTCCCAAGGACTGTGTTTGGACTCCCTTAGCAATCCCTCTTACCTCATAGATGACTAGACGAAAAGGCATCTGGTAGTGCCAGAGCTGGAGCTAATACCAAAGCCATTTTCAGATTCTGGAAGGCTTCTTCTTCATCTGTCCCCCTGTGTAAGGGTTGATTTCCTCCCATGGCTGAATGGAGTGGCTGTGCTATCTCAGCAAACCCAGGTATCCATAGGCAACAGAATCCAGCTGCATCTAGGAATTCTTGTACCTGTTTTTTGGTAGTTGGTGTGGGTATCTAGAGGAGGACCCTTTTCCTGGCCTAGCACAAGGCTCTTCTTCCTTCTGAGATTTTATACCCCAGGTACAATACTTTAGGGGCACAGAGTTGTGCCTTTTTGCTTATACATGGTAGCCCAACTCCTCTGGTAGCTGAAGAAGCTCTCGTGTCCCCTGCAGGCATTCTGAATAGCTAGTAGCAGCTAATAACAAATCATCCACATATTGAAACAGGGTGAGATTAGGGTGATGGGATCAAAAACTCACAAAGATCTTCTGAAGGGCCTCACCGAACAGGGTGGGTGCATTTTTAAATCCTTGAGTCAGCAGGTTCCAGGTAGGCTGGCAGGTGTCACTGGAAACCGAATCAGTCCACTCAAAAGCAAAGATAGGCTGGCTGGCTAGGGCAAGGGACACACTGATAAAAGCATCCTTTAAATCTAGCACAGTATACATTTGGTGCTCGGGAGACAGCAAACTCAGGAGGTTATATGCATTAGGGACAGTAGGATGCAGAGTTACCACTCGCTAGTTCACTTCTCTCAAGTCCTGAACCAGCCTATAATCTGATGCCCCTGGTTTCCATACTGGCAGGAATGGGGTCTTTCACAGAGACTTGCAGGGAGTTAATATCCCAAAGTCCATTAATCCCTTGATGTGAGGGGGTATCCCCTCTCTGGTCTTCTGAGAGATGGGGTATTATCAAACTTGCGCAGGCATGGCTGTCCACAATAGCTTGCCTGTCACTGGGACATGGTGGGCAGCCAAGTCTGGTGGGTTAGTTTCTCCCCACACCTTTAGGAACTCCACCTAGAGTCTTTCCAATAAGCCCCCAAGGCTTATTTCTTCAGGGTTGTATTCCCCTGAGAGGAGATACTCCTCAGACAGGGCAGTGGTCAAAGACAGTTGGTATGAAGAGAGTGACATCTGAGCCTCAGTCGGAGTAAAAAAAGTGGTGGCCTTTAGCTTATGAAGGAGGTCTTGCCCCAGAAATGGGAAGGGGCAATCTAGTATCACCAGAAAAGAGTGAGTAACTTGTTTCAATCCCAGGCTCACCAGTTGCTCACTTGTGAGTGGGCAGTTTTGGACTGCTCCTGTGGCCTCCTGGATGGGAACAGTTTGTGATGAAAGCTTTCCCAGGGGATCTTTTTAATACTGACCTTTTGGTGCCAGTGTCCACCAGGAAAAGGACCTGTTGGCCCCTTACTTCAACATTTACCATGGGCTCCCAGTGACCAAGAGAGAAGGAGCCCTGCCTTCCTCAGTCTGAATCTTCCTTTCCCCTGGATATGGGAAGAGGTGATACCTTGGCAGAGGGCCTGTGGGGGCATTCATTTTTCCAGTGCCCTTCCCCCTTGCAAAAGGCACACACTGAGTTGTGCCCAATGCCTGGTGTCCTCCTGGCTTTCTAAGCATCTGCCCTTTGGGCTTCCCTGGGTTGGTTCCCTGCGGTCACCTCAGATGGCTGCTGCCAAGATCTTTGCTTGTTTCTTTGCAGACTGCTCAGCCATGGCTGTGGCCAATTTTTGTCTTTCTGAATCCCTATTGTCAAACACCTTTTGAGCCACTTCTAATAGCTGAGATGTGTTCATTCCTGGGAATCCCTCCAATTTTTGTAATTTTCTCCTAATATCAGGTGCAGACTGAGTAACATAAGCCAAATTTATAGCCCTACTGTTCCTGGAGCAGATGGGTTGAATGGGGTATAAACCCAGAAGACCTCTCTGAGTCTCTCCAGGAACACACTGGGTGACTCCTCTGGTACCTGTGTCACTTCAGTGGTTTTTTACAGATTTATGGGTTTCTGAGCTTCTGCTCTAATCCCATTTAAGAAGTTTTGGTAAAAGGTGAGTAAAGCCTGCCTCCCCTCTGAGGAATTTGGATCCCATGCAGGCCTCTCTGAGGTGAACCCTTGCTTCAGCAATTCATGGGCCTCCTCTTCTGAACATCACCCCCCACCCCAGGAGCTTTCTAGCTTCATCCTGTCCCATTCCTCAGCAGTGAACAAGGTCAATAACAATTGCTGATGGTCATCCCAGGTTGTTAGATGGGTCCTACAGATTGACTCTCTCAGGGAAATCAAAACCTGGGGCTTCTCGGAGAGTAGTGGATTCTGGGTTTTCCAGTTGTAGAGGTCAGAAGTGGAAAAGGGAACTTATACCAGGAATGGGCGGGTTCTCGGTCCGGCTGCATTGGGAGGAGGGGGCTCCCCCAAAGGCAAGAGAATCTCTGGACTGCATCTTCTCGAAGTGGTGACCTCCTGCCAGGATCAGAGATGCTCTTGTATGAGGAGGGAGAGGTATCAGGGGAAGTAGAGGAAGAAAAGAGGGAGTCAGAGGCAGATGAGTCAGGATGTACAGGAGAGGCGGGTGAACTAAGGTTATATGGAGGTGGACCAGGGAGGACTTCCTCAGCATCTGACTGCAGCAGAACTGGTTTCTGCCTCTCCAGACTTCACCTATTAGGGGGAGAACAGCTTTTGGAAACAAGCAGCTTTGAATAGGCTTCTGCAGTGCAACCTTTAGCCATGGAGGAGGGTGCTACACTAGAGTAAACCAGGAGTCAATATAAGGGAACTTATTGGGGTGTCCTGGTGACTTGGTAAGAATTTTCCAAGCTGCCTGAACCAATGCAGGATCCAGGGAGCTCTCAGAAGGCCAGCCCACACCAAAAGAGAGCCACTCAAGGTCACAAAAAGTGCAGAGTTTGTCCTTTGACAATTTCACTCCGTAATCATCAGAAAATCCTGAAGAAAAATTTCTAAGCATACAGACCAGGGATATAACAGTTTATGAAGATGATGATCCCATGGTAGAGAGACTTAGGGCAGGCAGGAGATGCCCAAGAATAGGATCTGCAAGAACAAATAAAAAGAAAAGAAGACAAAGAAGTGTGAGGGAGAGGATATCAAGAGGGTTCTCAGTTAGATGGACAGTACATTTGGGGTTAAAGGAAAGGACCAGGACCCCTGTATCTATGTTGAAGTCTCAGAAGCTGCTGATGTTTCCACTGGAGAAAGGTGAAGAGGCTCCAAAATGCTTCCTCCTGTAAGGGTCGAAGGATAGCTTCAACTGCAAGGTCAACAAGGGTCCAGGGTTCAAAGGGAGGGGGAAAAATGTCCTTAGGGCAACAAATCCACTGATGGTCAGAGGATGTCCTCAAAACTCAGTTTAAGGAGTCAATAACCCAGGAGGGAAAGCACTTATGAACATAGTTAGGCAGAGGCTGCCCAAGACAGAGGTCAATAAAAAGCAGATGAGTGAGAAATAACAGAATTAAATATTCACCTGTGCTCGGCTGTGTGCAGGACACAAGGAAAACAGAAAGGTGACAAAAGAGATAGACCAGAAGATGACTCAAAGTCAGGCCGAGCCCAAAACTGAAAGACACTTCTGTAATGCCAATTAGTCCCCCTCGGGTCAAGGGAAGAATGCAGAGGACATCGGCCTGGAAGATAGAGAATTAGGCCCTGTTGGACCCAGTGAGGTCTGTCCAAAAATATGACATGTGAGGTACTGAAGGGACAGTTTTGGGGAGAATAAGACAGGTGGAAAGCAGTCAGGGGAGTCCTGACTACAAGAGGTTAGTTGAAATTCCAAGAAAGAAAGCAGGTCCAAGTGTTTGGGGACAGTGGGGGCATCCGGACATAAAGAAAGAGTACTTAGTGTTTATGTGGTACATCCTTGAACAATGTCATGACAGACAAAGGGAGGGGGTGTTCCTCTGTGGGAGGAACTGCTCAGTCAATTGACTGGCCTCAGGTCCACAGAACCACAGTATGACCTCAAACAAGTCCCATAACTCCAAGGGGGAATCCCAGCCTTTGTCATGGGACATTGATGGAGCAGTCTATTGTTTCCACTGCCCATTGCCAGTCATTCATTCATACAGCAATCATTCAGAGTTTAAAGGCATTCCAAACCTATCTCCAGGGATTTACCCAATTGGCTGGCTTACAGCTGGACCAAACCAGACCAGGTGGCCACCTCAGTCATCATCCTGACATTATGGAGGGGCCCAGGGAACAACTTCATCCAGGACTACTGTTCCCCAGCAGAACCAGAAGGATCCTTACAGACCAGATGGGCTTCAGAAAATTTGGAGGGTGTCTCATGTATCTCTGCAGTCCCTCCAGTGTCAGCAGTGAGACTATGGGGCCCTGGAATGTTCCAGGGGATGCCTCCCCTCTAGTTTGCTGCCACAGATGGGAGGGATCACAGGGAGGCCAGACCACCTGGTGTGGCCATCTTCCTGGGGCCTCCAGCTGTTGTGAATGAGTGAGTTTGGACAATAGAGATGTGCCACACTATGTGCCAAATTCATATCCATTTATTATAGTCGGTGGCCAAGGAGGGCTAGCACCCTAGAAAGGTTCCTTGGCAATAGGAAGCAGTTTGATTTCTCCTTTTAAAGCATGCTTTCAGTCAGGGAGAGCTCAGGGGAGAGCAAGCAGAATCTTGCAGAAGCAGAATCACACCAAGTTAGTGGGGCATACAAGGAAGTTTCACACACACTAGGTGAGCTACAAAACGTCCTGAAACTGTAGCAAGTTTACTGCTAAGCAGGATGTGGGTGTTTTGGGTGCTTTGTTCATGTGCAAGCACTTTGTTCAAGCACAGGTACAAAGTGACATTGAAGCACAAGATGGAGTTGGGTTGCCTATCACAATGTATTTCCTCCAGGTAGGCCCTGTCATGTTACACCCCATTCAACTATGAATGACCTCATCAATTGGTAGAGCCATCGAGGTATTTAGCACCCTCACAATCATTCACCTGCATTGGTGTCTCTTAATACAATCAAGTTGGCAATCAAGATTAGCTGTCATACTAGAATTCTTCACTTTCCCCTGGAAAAACAAAAATCACCTTCATTATCATATTTATTAGCAACCATAGCTTTATATCATCACTTCTCCCAGGCATTTCAATAAAAATAGTTTTATTTATGCATGTTGATTGGACCTTGATATTGCATCTTACTAATTCATATGCATCTGGGTTAGGCCATATGGCCCCTCTTGAATGAATTCTCTGTCTAAAGGAATTTTGTTTTCTGATTGACCAGCGTGTGTCACCTGTGATAACATCTGGTGCTGAATACAGTCATTTCTATCTAAACCACAGGAAGCCAGGAATGAGGAAGAGGACTTCCTCAAGGCAAATTATGGTGAATGGGCAAAAGAGTGACTATGAAAATAATCTTTGCACCTGTTACAATTTGTTGTAAAATATTCATGAAATTATATATATATATATATATATATATAAAGTTCTTCACAGCCTAATGTGTAGTCCATATAAAATTCAATAATACAATTATATAAACAATAACAATCCTTTAAACACATGCTGTGATAAATATGACATACTGTAATCTACATGCAAAACTATTTGGATCTCAGGAAAATAGTTACATACCACTTATAGAATATTGAGGGTGACTGTTGTTATGCAATTAAAGAAATGACAGACAGTGGGGGAAAAGTTCTAATAATTGATGATGCTCTCTATCATGAAAAAAGTTGTATACATGTTTTAATTTAATTCAAAAGTTTTAGTCATTCCTCAGTAATTGGGAATGGATATAGACAGCTAAAAACCAGAATTGCTGTCCAATCATGCTAGTATGAGCAGAGATGGTATCTACAGAGGATGTAATTATAAATTGAAGGGAATGATGTTTCAAAGAATGAGCCTAAAAAGGTTATTCAACCATTTTACCTTTTTGGAGGATCCATATCAATAAAGCTTAATAAGAAGTAAGAGTGAAATTACTGCTAACTGTGAACTTAATAATGCCCTACTGGGAGTTCATTAATATCTCTACAGGTACACTGAAGCATTATCTTAATTGCACATGATACTTCCAAAAATTGCCTTTTACAAGTTTTGTGGAAGCTGCCCTCTGGAACAAGTGTTTGTACATTTTGTATCACTTTTTCTCACCATGCAAATTCTTCAGGAACAAAGAGACCTCATTCACCTTTCTAAAAATAAGATGTTGCTCATATTACTGACCTTGTCATAGGTATCGCCTGTAGGAAGACTAAATTATAGAGAAAAAAATTCAGATATTTCCATTTTTTGATACATGGAACTACTCCTTTATTGATGTAAATATTCTATAATATATTTGGTTGAAAACTTTGTGGGGAGTAGAATTGGCAATCTGGACTTATATAACATAATTTTAATACATTGTATTAATGTAATCAAGAACACATCTGGACAAAAGTCTTCAGTTATTTTAACAGATGTTGACAATAAGATGATAACTAAGTGGATATATTTTCAAGCTCAGGATATCCCTTTGCCTACTAGCACTTGACTATTAGTAATGATAGGATAAAATTAAATTTCAAAGACCTCAGTCTTTTTAACAATTGAAATGTAAAAATGTAAGATTATGTAAAAATAATCTTACTCAATTTTCTTTATATCAGAAATGACTTAGAATTATTTCTCTAATTCCATTTAATATGTCAATTATTTTATCTTTTTTTTGTTTCCATCTTGACTTAATAATAGCAAAGTTAACATAAAGAATATTTATTTAGCTAGAAAGAGGACCCAGGATCCCAAACACTACATATCATACTTTGTCTGGCAAGCTACTTCCTGAGGGGAGAGAAGCTAAGGAACCAGCAGGGAGACCTGTTTATAATGAGAAATCCCAGAAGATGGAATGGAGTTGGAATGGATCCTGAAGCACTATGGTTATGGTGCCTACAGGTGTCAATATAAAGAACTAAGAGAGAGGGGGAGAAAAAGAAGGTTCCCTTGATCTATTCCCTTATCTTTGCATTTCGACTCAATTCTCAGCTTTCCTTGTCCTCTGTTCCAATGAGGAGTAAGGAAATCCCAGAATTAATGTGCTAAGGAACGGGGTAAGAAAAAGTGTTTTCCTGAATGCCTGGGGCTGGCTACAAAATACCTATTCAGGCAGGGTCACTCTGAAGTGAGAGGGGTCTCTGGCCACACCAACCAGGTAGTTGGGAGACATACCAAAGGACTCTTATCTTAGGATTAATCCATTCATGTATATGCTATCTTACCCATTCATTCAACAAATATTGATCCTGTTCCAACTATTCCCAGTAAAGCACTTTCCAATGGTGAAACAATAATGAATGAGGTCCTTGCCCTCTATGAGGTTAAGTACTCTCAAGGAAGGGATAGAATAATAAGCAGATGATTATACAGATAATTCTTTAATTAGAATTGTGCTGCTTGTGACCAAAGAAAACTACCATCCCAGAAGAATTCATCAATTGCCCTTCCTGTAAACTCACCGCATTCTAGGGCAAATGTGGGGAACTTAGGAGAGGGCCTACCACAACTCCTATTGATTACTGAGTGCCACTAACTGGATATAATTTAATTTTTTATTTTGTTTTCTGTTCATCAAAATAATTCAAGTATCCCAATCACTTATATTGGTGAGATACGAGTTGATGTCTCTAAAGTGTTTATATGAGTTTGTACAATGTGTCATTTACCTGTCCATTTTTATTATTTTCAAGTTGATTTTCCCCTGGCTGTTTTTCTTACATTTAGAGAAATTCTTAGAAACATACATTTGCATAAATTTTCAAAGATTGAATTAGGAACAAACAGAATTGGGCTATTTACATTTTAAATTTTAAAAATAATAAAAGCTTGCAATGTGTTACATCTGATTGTAAATGGATGGGCTCTATTGCTATTTTTATTCCTTCTTTCCTTTTTCATTATTTAAAAATGATAATAAAAGTTCATTTCAACATAAAGTTTGAAGGATAATTCTGAGATACAAGTGCTGCTCCATCTCAAAACTTGAGTTTTTGAATCTGTTTTACTTCTTGTTCTCAATGCCACATTCCTTATGTTTTGGCAGAAATAACTGGAGAAACAGAGGAGATTTTTTTGAGAAAGAGATTTAGTGGGAGGAGGCATATTTCCAACTACTTGGATAACTGAAATTAATCTTGCTTCTAATTGGAGCAAGCAGGAAAAGGATGGAAAGCTATGGGGATGCAGACATTGACTGCCCAACAGTGAAAGTGTCTCCATTATCTCCTATAACTCTATAGAAGTGATGGGAATACCACATAGGAACTGGTGAGCAGTTTCTAATTCTTAGTTTTGTAGATTGATCATTTGATCACACAACATGTCGTAAGAAACTCTAAGCATTCTTAGAATCAGTAGGCATTCTTTAGAGTCTCTAAGCATTCTTTAGAAGGTCTTTAGTAATGACCATTCCTGTGTTAAAATTTATAACACTGATCCTCCCAGAGCTGTTAGAGGGCTGTCCAAGTTCTATGATACAATGTTGCTCAGTATAAAGCTATAAACTAACTTCAGTCAGTTTTGTATAAGTGAGAAAGTAGATCTGTGATCTAGGGTATAAAAAAATCCACATAATGTCCATTCTTCACTTGAACTTCATTAGAAGAAATTTTGATTGTTTCCTGTGGAAATAAGTATATGCCATTTAATCCAACAAGTCAAATTATTGTCAATATATTCAAACTGATAATTAGCATACTCAGTAACTTGAAGATAAACCACCAGAAATGATTGAACCTCTTTTTCAATGGAAATGCAAATAATTTATATAACACAGGTTAATTTTATAAGCTATCCAATAGAATATCTGTTTAGTGATTTAATTTTTGCAATTCCTTTGTTTTGTGGCTATAATTAAATGTTAAAATGATAATGACATGTAAGTTTTCTATTTATCCTTAAAACATTGGCTATTTTTGGCTAAGAAGTACCATCTGTGATATTTAAAAAGAATGATACCACATATATGTACATCCATGTTCATAGTGGCACAGTTTGTAAAAATTTGGAAACAGCCCAATTGCCCATCAACTGGAGACTGCATAAAGAAAATATGGATTTTTAAAAAATAAAATGGAGTACTACTCAGCCGTAATGAATGAGAAACTAGAGACATTTATACCTAAATGGACGCACATTGAGGCCATATTCTTAAGTGAAATAAATAGGACATGTATAAATACTGAATAATTTCTCTGGAGTGAGAAACTGAAAGTGTAAATAAGGACTAAAAGGTAATAGATAATGTGAAATGGGAAGAAAAGGGGCTAAGGGGAAGGGAAAGTGGGAAGGGTAGGGGAAAGGAAAGAAGGGAATAGAATTTATATGAGAGAATGAAAAAAATGTAAACAAAGTCTATGTGAATAGGGAGGAGTGGAGGGCATGAAGGGAGGGCAGAGGAATGGGGAAAAAATATGAACCAAAATAGATTACATAAAGGTACAAATTCCCAATGATGAATGTCATTACATTGTATAGCTAAAGTGTACCAATAAAATTAATAAAAAAGCACATCCTAGAACACTTTAAACATTTAATCTAAAAACAATGAAGATATATGATCATGAAATCTAGGTGACAGAATATACAGTCAACAATATAGAAGAACTTTCTTACCACTAAAAACCTAGAAGCTATCACATAATACATAGATATAATCACAAGAAAATATGTTTGTATGTAAAAGATATAATGAATAATATTAATTATATATTTTATTTCTAATTTAAATGTATTCATAGTTATTTTATAGGCATGGTGGTAGACATAAAAAGGATTCTGTACATGAATTTATTTAAGCAAAAAAGTATAAGAAATTGAAAATATTAAATACATAACAAATTAAGTAGATTCCCAGCCCAGAGGAAAGGGCTTTTGGGCCACTGTCTGTCCCGCTCCTTCCAGCCCAAAGGAAGGGGCTTCCAGGCTGCCATCCCTCCCACTGCTCCCAGCCCAGAGATAAGGGCTCCTGAGCCACCCTCCCACTGCTCCTGGTCCAGAGGAAGGTGCTGCCTGTCCACCATCCCTCCCGCCACTCCCGGCCCAGAGGAAAGGGCTTTTGGGCCTCTGTCTGTCCTGCCACTCCTGGACCACCATCCCTACCGCCACTCCCAGCCCCTGTCCCACCTCTCCCAGGTCAGAGGAGGTGGGCCATGTGGATGCCAACAGCATCCCCCCTGCCCCACCAGTTGAAATGAGAAAACACGTAAATAAGTCTCAAAACCAGACTTCCAGATCACCTACAGGAACCCCAAAGGGAACTGAGATGGAACACTCTGATACTCAACCACCTGGACCCACTGAACTGGCAACAAAAGGGGATCTGGAAAAAATG
>NW_004624773.1:18460000-18470292 GCF_000247695.1 Heterocephalus glaber
AGGGGAAAGGAAAGAAGGGAAAGGAAAAATTATGAGAAAAGAAAAAAATGGAAATGATGTCTATGTAAATAGGGAATGGTGGAGGGGGTGAAGGGAGCACAGGGAAAGGGGAAAAAAGAACCAAGATACATCATGTACAGGTACAAACACCCAATGATAAATGTAAATGTATTGTATACCTAAAATGCACCCATAAAAGAACTTAGAGAGAGAGAGAGAGAGAAGCCCTGGGGTCAGAGTACACGAGAAGAAAGTCCCTGGTAATAAATTTCTTTAAACTTTTCTATAAATTACAATCTTTTCCAAAGTGCTTCCTTAATGTTACTGGAAAAAAAAAGACGTGCCATTTCCTCTGACGATGTGGATATGTTTCATATGGAGATTACTTTCTCTGAACAAATACACTTAGTTTAGATTAGTACATTCATATGAAAGTAATGGCTTTAGGTTGCAACCAGATCAATAGCATGAGATCTTTCCACTAAGCTTCCTGATTCCCAGTTTGATTACCTCTTGACAGATAATTATTATTGGCTGCTTGGCTTATGTTCAATCCCTTTACATAGAGAACTCATCCTGATATCTATTATGTGATAATATAAAAACTTGTTTATGGCTGAGTGTGTACAAAGAAACTGCTTCAACCTTGAAGTCAGTCTCCTACTTGTAAAATGCATGAATTAGTTCATAGTGAAATAATGAATACACACATTTTTATGTCATGACCTTGTCTTGTGCTCCAAAATGCCAGAACTTGCACCATAAATCATGACAACAGAATTTCTAGTTATTTTGGAAGTTGTTTTTATTCATGAAATTTTTTGTTGTTATTGTTATTTTGTTTAGGTCTTTATTGGCTAATTACATCATTTGTTCAAAAATTTTTGACAGTACCAAAAAAAATGAACTTAATTTTGAGTCCTTAAGGGAAAAAACACAGTTTGGAAGAGACACAAAAGAAGCTACTTTAATGGTTCACAGCAACAGAGGGGGATGAGCTGTGTCTTTGGGGCACCACCAAAAGGATACATCAGCTCCAACTTATGTAGCTCTTCAGTTCTATAGTCTCAGTTCAGATACTGGGCAGAAACCACTCCGCTATCTGCAAGAGATCCTGTGGTCATCCATGAACCACAAGAATGTGGAGCAGTTGATTAATGATTCCTTCCACAGGATGTTTGTTTTGGAACTGTTGTAGACATCCCAAGAAAAATATCGGATCTTGATGTCAAAAGGGTAACTGGTAGGAGAAAGTGATAAATGTGCAGGGCAAAATGTGATGAAATAGGTTTTCTGCTCCATCTCTGTAATGGACATTTGGAGAAAAAGGAAGACTTAATAGTGACATAAAATGTTCTAGGTGAAATGGTTTTGTTAAATTTTTTAGTTTTTTTTCCCCTTTAACCAGAAGCTCAAAAGAAATTATTTCAACTTAAATACTGAGAGAGATTTCCCATACCATTAGCTTTCTAAAGAGATAGGATAATTTCCCAGTTTTACATTGTGACTGGATTTATTGAGTGGAATTTAAGTCATGAGGTGGTCTAATTAGGTGTGCACTACCTTATCACTTCTCACTATACGGAATCAGTAGAGTCAGGTTGCCACCATTACTGGAAAGTTAGTTCTACATTATCTGAGTACTTACTGTAAATAACAGTTTCAAGAAAAGCATTTTTACATAAGAATGGCTTTGACTCCATTCTGCTAAGCAGTTTGAAAAAGAAATGCCATTTCATTTTTTTTTAAAGCAATGCTAGAATGCCTCCAAGGAAACTTCTGTGGCTGTTGCTTTTTGATAATGGGGAAAAACAAACTTTGTTTGAAATGCAGAAATGGCAGAAGACAGGGCTTGTTCTTAGGTACTTCCCTGCAGGGACTTGGGTTTAATAGGTGTCTGAACATTCTGTGGGAAAGCCCAGAAGAAAGAAGACTCATGGAGAAAGAAAAGGACAGGGCATGCTGCATGCTGGTTTAGGGCTGAGACTCTCCTGGGGGTGGTTTTTTCATAGTCTGATAAAGTATTTTTCAAAAACTGCTGGGAGACCACTGCAGAAAGAAAGTTCTACTAAAAGTAGCTTTATAGAGGCTGCCATTCATTGTTCACCTGGGAAAGCACTAAGTGTAGAAAAGGGGAGTATTTAACACATACGTTCACTTTTTAAGATGTGAGTAAGTGCAAAGCTGTTTAAAGTGGAAATATAACGACTTGGTTACAGATTACTATTCTATTATGAAACAAAGTTAAGAAAAGAAAATTGAAGACACTGCATTCTGCTTTAAATCCCCTCCCACACCCAATCTCAGCTTTATTTTAACCTTTTATTTATTTTTTTCTTTTTAATTTCCTTGGACCAAGAAGTCTCCAAAACACCAAATGTTGCCTCCCTCTGGGCTTCTACTCAAGTCTTTTCCTCTCATCCTCTCCCAAGATCTGTTGTCTGGAAAACTCTTCCTCTAGAGAGATTTCTCCATTAGATTCCCTTTTCCTGTGCCCCACCCCCAAGGGTTCCAGTCAGTGATAGATATATCCGTGGCAACACATTTAATCTTGTCACTGTTGTGACACAGTAGATTATCAATTCCTTCAAGGTAGCTACAGATATTAAAAATGGTAAAGATGAACAAAAAATTACTAGGCGTCTTGCACAGGTCAAGTACTGGCCAGGGCTGAAAGCATATTACCACATAAATATTAATTATTAAATAAGTAGTTGTTGATACAGTAAAAGTTTAGCTTTTAAAATCCATAAATCTATTTGTCCTTTTTTTTTTTTCAAATCCTGCTGTCGGTCCTCACCATTTCATCTTTTAGCCCACCCACCTGATGTTATATCAGGGAACAAATTGCATGGCAGTCTTATAGAAAAACGTGTTCCCTAATTCCTTAAGGTTATTTTAGCTATGAGTTTATGACAGGAAAATTTAAACAACATTAAAACTAGATCTAAGGTTGTGATAATTATTGGTTTTTCTTGTTGCCAGTGCTTGTTAAAACAAGACCTAATGCAATTATATATTTAAAAAAAATTTTTTTTTTGTTTAAATTCTTTTATTGGTACATTTTAGGTATACAATACATTTACATTTATCATTGGGTGCTTGTACCTGTACATGATGTATCTTGGTTATTATTTTTTCCCTATTCCCTGTGCTCCCTTCACCCCCTCCACCCTTCCCTATTTACAAAGACTTGGTTTCCATTTTTTTCTTTTCTCATAATTTTTCCTTTCCCTTCTTTCCTTTCCCCTTCCCCTCCCACTTCCCCTACCCTTTCAGACCTTTTCTTCTAATTCTGTCCATAGATTCAAGAATTTTTGTTTTATGCATTCAATACATGAAGTAGATAGTCATAGAATTTTTCGTGTGTATGTTCAAAAGATTAAGATTAAAATATAGATGATTTGAACCAGAAAATGAAAGAGACATTGATTTTATCAAGGTAGGAGATAAACACTGAATATTTTTCTCCTTAATTATAAGGAGGTATCTTAATAAGAGAAATAATAAAATACTAAATTTTAGGTAAAATATATTTCCATAGAAGGAATATTATTTATCTTAAAATCAACTTGCTTTAGTTTTTCCATCATTCAAAACCTACATAAGTTCACCAAAGAGGGGACAGGTGATATGAACTTCTTTATTCTCTTACCCGCCAAAGTGGATGGGATTAGTCTGGGAGAAAGATCCAACTTCATTGTAGTTTTTAAGAAGGAAAACAGCAGGAGGTGGGAAAATATTCAATAATGTAATAAAAATCATTCATTCTATCTCTCTCTCTCCCTTTCTTCCTTCCATTTTTATCCTCTCACCAAACATCTGTGGGATACCTGAATATTTCTCTTTCCCAATAGTAGAGAGCAAATTGGAGGCAAAATATACTTAAATTTAAATCCTAGTTCTAGCCCTATTAGAAATATGTGAATCACTTACCCTTATTGAGCTTCCATTTTCTTGTTTATAAAACAGAAATAACACTACCCCTTTCCCTAATAGGCTTTTTTTATTAAAGAAATAATTGGGATATTGAATATATACAAGTAAATGCTTAGCATGGAACACATCATGGAGTAACTAAACTATATTTTGCTGGTATAATTATTATGATGATGCTTATGACTCTAGCAATAATACTGGTATTATAGTAGTCAATAATCAATAAATAGAAATCATTTACCCAAGGTATAAAGTCATACAGCATGAGTTAAGTATAGATGTGTAAATGATTTCTATTTATTGATTATTAATTGGTATCTTGGCTCCTTTGAGCTGGGACAGGATCTCTGATGAACTCATCTCTGCCCACGTGGCTAAGCTTGGCAGGGGCTCAGGTTTTTGTTGAGGAACAGAGAAGAACCACATAGGGAGCCAAAAGCTCCTTTAAAGTTACAGACTGTAGATAGGTAGATGTCATCTAAGTGAAGCAGGAGAAAAGGCAAACCTGAGGCTAGTGAAGAAGAAACAATGTGAATGCATTTTAGCCATTCCCCTTTATTCATAAATATTGATAAACTGATTTTTAGTTCTTGGTGTAGATTTCAGATATGTTTAGATTTAAAATTATAATTCTACATTTTAATTTTTTGGAATTCTGTTGTTTTGCTTCAGTTTCCTAATAAAAAGTTATAAAACCATAAACAAAAACAGTAATACTTTTCTTATTATTTATGTTGCTATTTTAATCAATAAAGATATGTTGTGTGTCCACTGGTATCAAGCACTACTATGGATTCCAGGAGTAAACAACATAGAACCATACTTTTCCTGTCCGTGCTGGTGAGATAAACACAGAGTAGATAAGTGACATTATGCTTCTGAGGATATATCAGTGATCAACAAAGAGAAACTCCTGTTTCCTGCTGGAAAAAAGAATTAAAATGTGTTATGTACATGTACCAACTCCCCATGAGGAATGTAATCATTATGTACGACAAACATGTACTAATAAAAAAAAGCAAAGAAACAAGTTGGAAATTGGGCAAAGCAAGTAGACAGTGTACTAAGAGAATATCCTAATAGAGATAAGATAAATGGAACTGTTAAAAGTGAGGGTCCCAGGAAGGCAATGTTTGCTTAGGGATGTTTGATTTTTAGATCTATGTACCATTCTCTTACTCCTTTTTATTTCTTCCCACTCTTCTTTTTATTCCTTTCACCACTGTTCTTCAAAACTCTTGCTGCTCTGAATCATATTGGACTAATGATACAAGCATGGAATAACCTGGGCCTGTCTCTCAAAGTGCTTATTAGTGTTGAGCCATATGGATGGTCTAACAGTGTACCCTGATCAAAAACGAGGTCACAGAAGTGTCAGGAGAGGGAGCTAGACAAGTTTCCTAAAATTGTAGCCAGGGTGTTTGTCTCAGTAAATTTTGAGAAGCATTTTCTTCTCGATCCTAATTAAATGGAAGTGTGAAAAAATCTTGCTCACAAGGTATAAGCAGCTGCTCTGCCTTTGTCTTGAAGGTAACATGTGAACAACTCAAAAAAGAAATTTTCATTTATTTGTTCATCAAAGATTTAGTGAGTACTTACCCTGTGCCCATGCATATTAGATGTTCTGAGTAGTCTCTGTGCTCATGGAATTTATACTAATAGGTGAGGGCATTAAAAATTCAGCAAACAAAGCCAAGTAAGTATCAATAGTAGAAGGTGTCATTTTAATAGTAGAAGTAGGTGTTATTTTAGATAGATTGGGAAACCTGAAATAGTGGCTCTTTGAACAAAGAGAAGGAAGTCAGAAACAGTCTTATAAAGATTTGGGAGAAATTACTCTAGGCCAAAGGAGCAGCAATGTTTTAAGAGCTTAATGTACGAATATCTTGGTATCATCAAAGAAAGAATATGATTATGTGTTATGATTTAGTTGAAGTCATGTTTATGCCATTCTTTAAAAAATTGTCTTGGTGTCCTTTAGAGATATTTTAGAATCATTGAAACAAAATGCGAATTCCTGACCTGCTAGTCTGACCTTGCTTCCAGTGTTCAAGTCACCTTAGGATCTTCCATATCAGAAGACTTTCTTATAACCCATGGGAACCATGCAAGGGTCTTCTCTAAATCATCTCATTCCATTGTTTCAGCATTTGTCAATAACTAGAATCTCAACTTAGTATCACAATTAGCCTTTATATAGCTCTGGACGCTTGCAGGGGTGAAGGAATAAACAATGCCAAGACTTCTACTCAAAGGTTAATTTCTACAAAGTTATCACCAATACCCCAAACCATCTGTTCCTCACAGTATTTCCACTGTCTCTAACATCACTACTAACTAGGAGTCACATTTTCTTTTCTCTCTTTCAAGTCCAATTAAATTAATTGCTATACCGTTTGTCTCTTCTATTTCCATTGGGGTTGACATAAAATTAGAGAAACATTTTTTTCCATTAAGTTTATTGTTACATTTTAGGTATACAATACAGTTAGATTCATCATTGGGATCTTGTATATTTACATGATGTATCTTAGTTCTTATTTTTCCCCACTCCCCTGCCCTCCCTTTACCCCCTCCACTCCTCCCTATTTACAGACTTTGTTTCCATGTTTTTCCTTTTCTCATATTCTTTTTCCTTCTTTCCTTTCCCCTACCCTCCCACTTCCCTTACTCCTTTAGAATTTTTCTTCCTATTTCACAATATCAATTATTCATTTTGATCCTTACTTACACTTTTAGTTTTTCACACCAGAGAAACTATTTGGTATTTACACATGTGTAACCTATTTATTTCACTTAAGAGTATGGCCTCAATGTGCATCCACTTAGTAATAAATTAGACAAATATTTTTGATTGCAAGCAACAGAAATTAAATGTAAAGAAATGTATGGAAATTAGTAAGAGTGAAGTAGCTGGTAATTTTGAAATTAGATAGCTCCATAAACTCTTAGTGAGAGTCATCCACTTCTTGCTGACCCTGTGATTAGGATGAGTAAGTTTAAGCATTTCTTCAACCCTTGTAATTCTTAATTCAAAGGCTCAGTATAGGAAAGAGTATTCAGTTGGGCCTCCTGGATCCCTTGTTCATTTATGGTTAGTGGCAGCATAATATGTGAATAAGCTGGGAAAAGAAAGGAAAGAAAAGGAAGAAGAAGGAGTTTTCAGGGACTCCTATGGCTTCCATAGTGGGAAGATAAAGGTCTGTATTTTTTTTTTTTTTTTTTTTTTTGCCCCAGAAGTATCATACATTTCCCCACAGAGATAGCAGGATGCTATGAGAGACGGAGAATGAATCCAGGAAGCATGCATAATTGATATTCAGTTTAGATTTCCATTATCCTCAGTGAAGATACTGTAGTAAGATTTTCTAGATTTTTCTGTTTCCATTCTTCCAAACTTCCTCACCATCCACAATTTTGCTTCCTGATTTACAGCACATGCCAACGAGTAAATTTCTTGCTGAGACACCTTCAATGATTCTAGAATTAAATGGACTGTGCAGAGCAATCAGAGGTCAGATTTGCCCTTAAAGGGCTAACTTCTGGCTCCATGATGGTAATATGCAGGACAAAGGGAAATAAAAATTTAAAAAAATAATAAACTATCAGAATAATTTACAGTGAAAAGTTTTATTTCCTACATCCCATCCTTTTAACTGTTTGGGACTATAAATATATATTTTTGTAGATAGATCAAGAATAATTTAAATTTTTGTTTAAAATTCTATAAAGTTATCTATAGTGATGCACTCAAGGTATAGCAAAGGTGAAGAAAATCTTCCTTTAACAAAAAAGTAACATTGAAATTATAGTATATAGTGAATAACTTCAATACAGTATACTTAACAAATTTTTTATCTACAGCTTGTTGAAATACCAGAACTTTATTACTTGGCTATCATGACATTAGGTAAAAACAAATTGATTACCATTAGTTTCTTCAAGAAATTTTACTTAAAAGTATTTACCATTTAAGCAGCACCTATTAATGGTAAACTCTTCTTAGTGCTCTATTTAAATATATAAAGTTTTAGTTGTTAGAAAACTGGCTTCACATGTTTATATTCTAATACCAATACTTGTATTATTTGGTATTGGTAATTATCTTCATTTTTACTGATTTCTATTAATAATAGTAAATTAAAAATTTTGTAAAGTAGTTTTAAATTCACAAGTGTCTGGATATTACTTTAATGCCAAAAGACAAAATTTGACTTTCATCAATATGAATGTCATCTTTTATTAATCCTTCTCTTATTTGTGATACATTATCTTCAAATTTCATTGACTTAGGTGAAGGTTATCATTATCCATTTCGGAATTAGAAAAACTGGGGCTGAGCAATTTACATAATTTTATAATTAGTAGTCATTCTATATTGAGCTATGTCCTTCAATTCAATTATTATGAAATAAATATGTGTGCGTTCTTTGCCCTAGTTCTATGCTTATAATGTTGTAATATTTTGGGGACAGAAGAAATAATGTACTAAATTTAGTGAATAGCCTAAACAAGCATTTGGATAATAGCTGTTGTATATTTCACGTACATCACAGAATTAAGCTGATGAGCCAATAATTCAGTAGTTAGCAGGAGATGTGCTCTCTAGTGTGCCGAATTGCTGTGAGCTTTCTCTTGTGCCCCTTAGTCACTGGCTCCACCCAAATTGGGAGGTATTCTGGTGTCATGTAAACTGAGTTCCATTCCAAAGCAGCCTGAAGTGTCAGTGACAAATCTGGGAAGCTAGCCCGGAAATGTAGACTCCGATCTATTATTCTAACCAGTAGACCATATATACCAAAGCCCTGAATTTCTCAGCCAATTCCAGGGCAGCTGCTTATTAACTAACAGATGTCACTTGATGGCACTGACATCCATCAGAAAAAATGATTCTGCTTCGATCAGTCCCTGGGCATTGCAAAAATTATGACTATAAACATTGTCCTAGGATTCCTGCTTATTGCCTTATTAATAATAAAAATCCATGTTGCTCTGGCATTTATCTGGCTTTTGGAAGTAAATAAAATTGGACTACTTTTGTTTAAATGAAATGTCTTATAAATCATGACAACCTTTGTATTTTATTGCTTTTTAGTTATTATGAAATAATATAAGCTTTGTCCAGCTGAATGGGATGGAAGGTGATTATATCTCAACTGAAGTGATAAAAGATAACATAGTATTTTAATAACAAAAAAACAATATGGCCCCTTGTAGTTTAATATTCACTTTTCTATTGGTACTAGAATATTAAGAAAATAATTTTTTCCAGTCAATCAAATATTTACTCATCGGCCTTCTAAGAAAACTATTATAGCAGACCCTTCTGTTTTTATTATTGGTAAGATGAGAAACATCATCTCTAAGAGGTATAAGCATTTGATTTTGGAACTTGTTAGTTCTTCATACAGCCTGTGACACACTATTCCAAGCAGCAACTGGTAATGATAACCTCACTTTCCCTACTTTGAGTCAATGATCCATATATGTTTTCCTATATCGCTGCATATGCTTCTACAGAGTGTGAATTTGTGGTTAGTTATGAATCCCTTGATTGCAAATAACAGAAACTGATCCTTACCAGATTAAAAGAAACATTAAATTTATTGAAAAGATATTGGCTTGTATCACAGCATTTGTGGCAGACTAGCATAGGTACACCTCTGAAAAGGAAGATAAAAACAAATCAGGACATCTAGCAGCGGGTCTTTACAGTTATTTCTAGTCACATCAGTGAATCCAAGAGTCAGTTTGCATCATTAAGTAAAATAAAATAATTCAAATTACTGAAAGGATCTGGCCCAATTAAAGTCTGATAGTCACTTTGATATGATGGTTTTAGTTGCCATTCTTAGAGAAGGGATTACTACGCATTACATAATCAACCCAAGAGCTACCTCCTGCATTTTATTCCTTTAGTTTCTCTGCATTTACAAGCTTGCCTTTCATGTAAGACACTTAGGATAGTGCTTGAGTCTTCATAAATATGCAATTATTTTCCCTTTATTGTTTTGTTGATTGGTATGTAATTTCCATTGTTGTATCTATTTATGCCTTCTATGAATTAAATTCTGTCTTTCCCAAATTCATATGGGAACACAGTGTGGTGGTATTTGAAGGAAAATTCTTTGAAAGATGATTAGGTTTAAAAGAGTTTATAATAGTGGGGCCTTTATCATGGGATTCATGCCCTTATAAAAAGGAAAGGAGGGAAAGGAAAAATTATGAGAAAAGAAAAAAATGCAAATGAAGTCTATATAAATAGGGAAGGGTGGAGGGGGTGAAGGGCACACAGGGAATAGGGAAAAAATAAGAACCAAGATACATCATGTACAGGTACAAGCACCCAATGA
>NW_004624773.1:18481329-18493183 GCF_000247695.1 Heterocephalus glaber
AAGAACCAAGATACATCATGTACAGGTACAAGCACCCAATGATAAATGTAAATGTATTGTATACCTAAAATGTACCAAAAAAAGAATTTAAAAAAAAAGAGAGATAAAAAAGCCACTCTTTCTGTATTTCCATCATGTGAAGATGCAGCTAGAAGACATCCATCTGGAAACCAACAAGGGATATGTCACCAGACGTTGAATCAACTGGCATCTTGATTTTGGATTTTTCATCCACCAGAATGATCAGAAATAAATATTTACTGTTTAACACTTAACGTATGGCATTTTGTTATAGCGGTCCAAGTTAATGAAGATAAACTGATTCAAATGTATTCCTATTAATATTATCCAAATATCCTATAATATGATGAAAACTTACTTGCCATTTTCAATGGCAATAAGTACTTACTTAAACCCAAGGACAACATTCAGAAATGATGTTACTGATTAACTTCCAAGTGTAGGTCTTATAAAAATGGCCAACCAATTCATGATAGAATTTCTTCTTGTCCTTATATTCATTATATAGTGGACAGATCTCTAGTTTAAGTGCCTTTATACTATCCATATAAAAATAAAGGGGGAGCAAAATGAGAACAGAACAGAATTGAAAAATGTATCTGCTTTTTTATATTGGCATGTATGTGTACACATGAATTTTTGTCTATATATACATATGTGTGTATATATATTCATTCAGAGGCTTTATAACTGTTCATAAAGTCAAATTTGTATTGTGCAACCCTTATCCTCCAATCTTACCCCTGGACACCTTCTACATTTATTTGTTACTTTCTCATCACTGGGACACAATAAAAAGTCCCATGACTTAAAGGAGGAGATGTTTATTTTGGCCTACTGTCTGAGTTCATGATTGACAGAGAGATTTGAAGAAGAAAAAGACGGTCAACCCATGGCATCCAGGAAGTAAAAAGAGAAGGAAGGAGTTGAGGTCAAGAATACACCCTTTGAGGTCACATCCACAGTGACCTACTTCCAACCAGCCCCCTTTCTAGCAGTGCACTCAACTACTAAACTCATCAATGGATGAATCACTGATGAGTATAGCACCCCATTGATCCAATCACCCACCAAATACATGAGATTTGGGGGGCTATTTGTGATTTAAACTATAACCCTATGTTTTCTTTGTCTTTGCCTAGATTTTGACTTAACCAATGGTCTTCTTTCTGAAAGAGTCCTATCTGTAGACTGGTGGAGTAATTTTTTTAGAATCCTCATTTCTCTCTGGGGATGGAAATATAGCAATGCCGTAAGGTTTTCCCTTGTTTCCCTTCTGTACCAAGGGCATCCATTTAGTGAAAAGATTCTTTTGTCCCTTTGTTATGAAGATTACTCATCTGCTCAATATGATGACTTATATCACTTCCCCACCTTATGCCCTAGTGCTATGAGGAGTTTGGGTAGAGACATCAGGAGCTGCATGAAGCATCACTCATTTCAATCTTTATTTAAGCTCCAAGGGAGCCAGAAAATAAAATTAAATTGTTTGGATGTAGAATAATGAGAAGCATTGAATGAAATGTACCGAGTAATTTTATCTGGGCTTTGAAAATGGGATAAGGTGCCAGCAGATTATGATAAATGTAGGTAGAATCTCAAGTAAAACTGTAAGTTAGTTTCACTTTTTGTATGTTTCTTGGGGAACAGAGCTACCTAGTATTTATCCCAATATGTCACAAACTTGGTAAAACAGCTTTTTAGGGTCAATGATTAGCGCATTTTTAACTACAAGAATCAGAGACTACAGACATTCCTTTGACAATAATTAAGCAATTATGTCAACCCCATCCCAACACTGATTCTCTAAAAATAAATAAAATATAGTATTTACCCTAAGGAGTTTAGGGTCTGGTAGGGAGACAAACATTGTTAACATCTGTTAAAATATTACAAGTAGAGGTACATATAGGACATTTCACAATATTTAATCTGCACGAGATTCATCAAAGAACTGGTTAAAAAAAAATCCCTGAGGCTCACTCTTAGAGTGTATCATTCAATATGTTTGAGGTTGAGCCTGAGAATTTGTATTTGTAACTCATTACCTCTTGCTAATATTGCTTAAGGCCTGGGGACCATGCTTTGAGAACCATTGACATGAGAGCCTGTGAGGAAAGGATGGAAGCTTGTTGTACCTACCTGTGAAGAGACTGGGGAAATAAATCAGTTATTAGGTTTCTTATTTACAAAAAGCAGATTTTAGTTATTTTAATAGGACCATAACATATTGAACAGATATTAGGTTGCTTCCGGGAAATTATGGAGGCCAATTTTCCTGGAATAATGTACCAACCTACATCATGCAAGTGGCTTGATGACTAAATGGCCAGAGATCCAAGCAAAGATTTGAAATAGTTCCAAGGCTGCCAGGAACTTAACTTTGCTGCATGTTCTTTTGTGAATTTGCCAACATTATTGCCACTCCTTAATATTACTGTGTTTCCTAAGTACCAGATTGTTTATCCTCACTCTTGAATTCTATGTGTAGTCTTCTTTCTCAAGTTGTTGAATTTTGAAACAAATTATCATAGGATAGAATGTGATGGGTGTATCCTTGTCCTATACATTAGGTGTGAAGGAAGCTAGTAAAATGGTACTAAAAGAGCTTGACATATCCTCATCCACAGTATGTTTATGCAAAATGAACTGAGCATGAAAAAAATAAGTCCACCATGGGAGGTTTTATAGATATTTGAGGATTTCTATTCAGAAGAAAAAATAAGTGTGAACTTGGAGATAAACTTGGAAATCTGGGAAAAAGATTGTGCTATAGAGGAAATTCTAGATAAGAATTGGATAACCTGTTATGATTTTGCCTAATCATCCCTTTGAACTCACTTTGCTTTGTCTTTCTACCTCAGATATGCTGGCCATCCTTCAGAATATCATATGCACACACATGTGTGTCATATACACAGATGCATGGCTTGTATCGTGCAGTTCTCCATACCTGGAAAATTTATCTTTTCTGTATTTTCTTGGTTGATGTTTAGCCCTTTGTTCATTTGTCAACTTCTTTTGGAGACCTTCCCTGACCTGCCTCACTGCCATAGCAAAATACAACAGCACTGTTGCTTAGACAACAGAAACTTTTTGTCTCATAGTCATGGAGGCTGTCTGAGGACAAGGTATCCAAGAAGGATCATGACAAGGGAATCTGTTCCAGGGCTATTTGCCTTGTAGATGGCCTTCTGTCTCTTCATTTCATCTTACCTCTGTTTATCTGTATCTTTGTCCAATTTTTCCCTTTTTTATTAGGATTCTAGTCATACTGGATTGGACCCAACTTAACTTCCATTTAACTTGATTGCCACTGTAAAGACCTTATTTCCAAATAAAGTCACATTTTGATGCACTGTATGATAAGATTCCAACTGATCTTTATTTGAGCAATACAACTAACCTCAAAATAGATTTTATAGCAATATATATTTCTAGTTTTAGAATATTACAGTTAAGACTTTATAGTCATATAGAAAAGTGACTGTCTGTGTCTGCTCTAAGATCTCACACCATAAGGCAGCAAAGCCAGCACTTCTGAGGTGTCACTGTATAGTGTATATGTATGAAGTAAACAAAAGGTCCAAGCCCTGAACACCAGGGTCAGTTGTTTGGGTGTTTTTATCTGGGCCATGAGATACAGGGTGTGACTTGATGAGAATTCTGATTTAGAAAATGAGAACACTTCCTTCTCCCTGTGCATTAGCACTAAGGAAATGCCAAGTGCATCGCATGTTGTTGGGTGAGGGTTACATGCAGTCAGGCAAGCTTCAAAGTTAAAAGTGTTCTCTCTACTGCTTCCCCTAGGAAAATAGTACATCAGCAATGAAATGAAAACAGCTTGCAGTTTCCTGATGCACTTATTCCCTGGCTACAGGAGTAGGTTTAGAAAACAGTCTCCCTGGAAATGTGTGTGTCTATCAACACTTAGGTGGGAAAAGAACTTCCATGCTGTTTTTTGAAATTGTCAATGCGTTCCATTTCCACATACATTCTTTCAGCACAGAGCTTTCAAAATAATACAATATCAGTAAGAGTTGAGTTGTTTAACACCCAAAGGATTTGCCAAAGGAATTGGGATGCCCACAGGAGTTTTAAATGGCAGGGCTCTAATTTATTGTTGTTGTTGTTCATTTCAACAGGTCTGAGAACTAAATGGAGGGAGGGAGGTTATCAGCAAAATGGTAGACACTTAAAATGTTTTCATGTAAATTAGTTGGATTCATATTCCCCAAGTTTTTAAATATTTGCTATAGTCCTAAAGATAAGAGAGTGAAGGACGTAATTTTCCAGCTATGCATCTATGACATTGTGGCCTTATTTCAAATAATAGCAATTTCCATAATCTAGCTTGTTTTTAAGAACTAGTCTAGTCTATTTCTGCTTACTCAGAGCTTTCCAAACAATTCTCACCTCTTCTGTTGCCCACAATTCCCAGAACATGTGTGAAAGTTAATAGGTTGTCTTCTAACACACATAATATAATATTACACATTTATCCTAAAATGGCATACTTGATCATTGTGTCATTGACAATAAACTTAATTTCTGATAATGTATTTTGGGGAAGAAAAACTAGTTCTAGATATGAAGTGGAAGGATAATAAACACTTGGACTTCTATTTGAAAACTAATAGTTTTTTTAAATGACTATGTCAAGTGGTACCTGTAAATTAATTTTTAAAAAATAATGAATGTTATATGTAGAGATTCTTAATAGACATATATTGAAACTCTAATGGATGCAGATACTTTGTCAATAACACTCTTAAGAAAACAATTGAGACAGGTTACATTTATTCATAGATATGTTATAGCAAATACGTGTAATTTACTATATATATATAATATAAATAAATAATTATACTTAGAACAGCCTCGTAAGGTAGATACCTGTTTACCTTTTATATTTTCCCATCTTCTAGCTAAGGATACTAAAATTCAGGAACTTGTGCCTGATCACTAAATTAGGAAGTGATAGAGCTTGTCTTTGAATGCTGACACTTGATTTTACTTCATGGCTCCTGTCTTAATCAATGTGTCCCTCCAAGGTGTGTCTAAGCACCGTAAGAATAAAGTCAAGTACACTGACATTAACACTAAGTTATCATGCCCTTTTTTCAGTCTTCTGAGATTGAACCAATTTTTCCCATTTCTGTTGCCACCCTCCTCATGCAGATCAGAGTGATACCTCACCTGGACCATAGGAAAAGCTTATAGGCTGCTCTCCTCACCCTCTCTCCCGCTCGCCCCATCTTCCATTTGAAGGTCATAATGATTGCATAAAATGTATTTCATATGCTGTGCTAGGCATGGTGGTTCAAGCTGAGCAGGAAGATAGCAAATTTGAAGCCAACTTGGGCAGTTTTGTGAGACTCTGTCTCAAAAAAAGGATAGGTGTGAGGATGAATCTCAGTGCTCCCTGGTTTCAGTCCCAAGTATTGAATAAAAATGTACTTTTGTTTCATATGTTATGCTTTCATAATTCTATTTCTCATGGAATGAAGACTAAAACCCTCTCATATTTACAAGGGTCAGAATGACCTGGCCCTTCATGTCTCAGCTCCATTTCTTATGCCCCTCTCCATGATGTACATCAATTTTCCACCAATACTGCTCTTTTCTATTTCTTAAATATATCATGGTGCTCTAAACTTGAGGTTCAAATCCATCAATTCCTTCTGCTTTAAATTCTCTTTCCAGGTCTCTTTTGCCATGTTAACTTCGACCCATCCTTCTTCAGCGATTAGCTCACATTTCACCACTTTATGGAAACCTGACTTCCTCCTTCCTCTTTAACAGATTATTTTAGCAGCCTGTACCGTTCTGTGTGGTCTTTAGCCTAATTGCCATTGAGCTGTTATTTATTTTGCTTGTGATTGTATCTCTCCTCTAAAATCCAAAGCAATTAGAATAGTTTTTTAATTTTTTTATTTCTTGCATAAAGCATGCATGATTGATTGCCAAATTTCTGTTGAATGCTCAGCATAAGAGAAATATTTCTATTAGGGCAGTCAGGAAAGCAACATTGAGATGATGGCATTTGATCTCTGTTTTGAAGGGTAGCTAGTTTCTAAAAAGAAGAATGGGGTAAGAGTGAGGATGACATTTTTTGAGGTAGTGGAAATCTCACAAAAATCTTATGTATGGAAAAGCTCAATATTTACAGCTGATCAATAGCCTAGATTTATTCAAATATATAGTAGAAGATGGAAGTATCAGAAAATAATTCTGAAGTTAGGATCAGATAAAAATGAGGGCTATAAAGTCATACTTTGATTTTGCAAGAAAAAAGAAACCACTAAAAATATTAGGGATGAGATTTAGCAAGGATTGTTTGATAGAGTTGCACTTAAAATCGAACATTTGGTAATCAGACATATTTTTGACCCTCAAGAGGATTTCAATCTCAGCTCTTATTTCTGCTTACTGATTAACCTTGGAAATTTTATTTAAGCCCTGTGTTATGCAGGGCAATGGTTAATATAACAAATTGTGAAGTTTAGTGGCTCAATACAATAAAAGTTTATGTTTAGCTATTGTTTAATGAGTCCTTGGTCAATAGTCCTTGGTCTTTATTTCTTGTACCTAATGGTTCTACAATTCCTCCAAATACTCAGAGTCTTCTGTGTTAGGTTGTTAAACAGGAGAGGAGGTAGGGGAGATGTTCTACCTGTTTTCAAAATCTCTAGTTCCACCTTCTATCCAGGAAAACTCATCACATGGCCACACCTAGATGCAAGGAATTCTGGAAAATATGATTGTTGGCTGAATAAGGTGACTTACTGGCCAGCTTCATAGAGAGGAATTTGAAATTTTGGTAGGTAGTCAGATAATTTTGGTGTGTACTCTGAACCACAAACTATTTTCTCAGGAAAATCAGGATAAAGTTAGCAGCTAACATACAGATTTTAGTGAAGACATTATCCTAGTACAGTGTCAAGAGCATAAATGATCATTCATTTGGTTGAAGGAGAGAGATCAAGACTCAAACTTCATAGAAGGCAGTGGAAAAGGAGGAAAAAAATGGAGCAAACCCAAGAAAAGTGTGTGTTATACTTGGTTCTAAATTGATGTTTTCTCTTTTGCTCTTGGAACATGTATTTAAACTCTTGAGGACTTGAATGAAAATGATAACTTGGCTATATTCAGAAGAGACAACTCTGCATTGCAGCCAGCAGCTGCTCCCCACAGTCCTGTTCTGTGCAAGCACCAGAGTCTGACATCCATCAACTGAGCACAGTAGAGTTGTCAGAGTGCCCTGCTTTTATAATCTTTAACAATGTTACATTCTGAGTTATTCATTTATTTTGTAAGATTGGCTGACACTCTTATAGTGTTTCCACAAAACAAAAGAAACAATATTGGGCTTTGGTAGTAATGTGGAAAAGATTATTACTTCATTTCTTAATTTGATGCTTTACACACAGTGAATAGAACAAATGGGAAAACAATTTAATGATAAAACAACTGGAACCAATTTGTAATTTTACTTTTTATTAACAAGCATCATCAAAAGTAAAACAAAAACTCTACAAAGGACATTAGTTCAAAACATTCAAAAGTTGAAGTGATAGTTCTATTGTTGGTTAAACATTGTATGTGTGTGTATGTGTGTGCATGTGCTTGAACGCACATGTGCACATGTGTAAATTTTGAAACACTTAAACTTGCATCACTAGATACCAGTTTTATATGATTTCTGATTTTGATATCAGGCTAAGATGATACCATTCTACAAAGAAATCATGCTACATAGAAATTTTAAGATATGCATTTATGTTTATTAATTAGTCAAAAATAAGTAAATAAATACCAAGATGTGACACGTCATATTAAACTCATTCTTTCATCTTTATCTTTGCAGGAAGAAAATGGATACAATTGATCTGTTAAATTATTTGTAGAAAATGGCATAATTTGATCATCATCTAGCATGTAGAAATACTAAGTAATTTTTTAATCATACCTAGAAAAATAAGTGACTTAAAATGACCCTTCCAGGAACTAAACAGGAGACCCTTGGCTTGTTTTTCTATGTATATTTCTTTCTTGTCTTCTAGAACTACCTTGTTGGCCAAAGCTTTGAATTAATTCTATCTTGATTGCACTCTATCCTCTGATCCTAACAGTCTCTATCTTGATTTAGGTCTTTAACCGAACCATTATGATGGTGAATTAACCCAAACTATCTTCTGTTTCATAACTGTAACTTCATAAATCAGTCTTCTTGTCACTTAAATTCTATGACTCACATTTACTTAAAGAGTAGAATTTAACCTTGTGAACAATTGAAGAACTTGAAGATATAAGGAGCTAGGGCTAAATTTCATTCCCTAACTTTTTAGCTAGTGCCCTTCAATACAATCCAAGTTCCACCCAGAGTGAGCTTATTGCTCTTCTTAAATGGACACCAAATATTTTCTGAATCCTTCTCTGTGTTTATTCTATTCATTTCTTCCTTCCCTCCTACATCTCGATAAGTCAGAATTCAACAATTCAATTAGGGAGATTGTATTGGGAAAGCTTAAGTCCTAGAATTTTGACCTCAGTTCTGTGTTTGTTATAGCAGAGTATTGAGCAAGTTATTTAAATTTGTGGAGGATCAGCCTTTTCTTTACTAGAATAGGATCCTAAATGCATGGACTTCAAGGTTTTGGGAAGTTGAAATATGAAAGTAACATATTTTTCTTCAGTACAACCATGATACTTTTTCTGTTTTTCTAGAATGATAGGTAATTCTACTTCTGTTACACATTGGTAATATTTCTACTACCTGAGCATGTGTTTTGTAAGAATATGGTAGTCATATCACAGTCATCTTGTTGTGTCTTTTGCTTCCATCCATATTCAATGATAGGAAGCCAGTTTTTAATTCATCTGGGTAACTTATTGATACTTATTAGCTAAAATAAAGATAGGAAGGAAGGAAGGAAGGAAGGAAAAGGAGGGAAGGGGAAGAAACAGATGGAAGAAGAAATGGAGGGAAAGAGATAAGGAGAGAAGAAAATTCTGTTTTTGTTTTTTTAAACCATGAAAAATCTGAACATATAATCTGTTCTTAATACTATTACTCATTAACCACTTGTTTTAATGTTTGCTCTTTGGAGTTTCATACTCAAGACTTTCTTATCTTTGCCTATAATTGACTCTTCCTTAGATGTCAAACTTGGCTAAATTCCATCACAAATGAAAATATTTTTAACATAGAATTTTTTATTCCAGTAGTAATAATCTCTAACCTCCAGAAAATACTTCTCTTGCTCAAAATATTTCAGATGTTAAAGGAATTTACGTTTTTGCCTAATAATTTTGTCACATTTGATCAGTTTTGTTGATGAACTGACTTCCTTAATAAGTATATGACTCTTTAAAGAATTTAATGTCTTAATAAGCATATCTAACAACTAATATAAAAGCAAGCCTTCTTATAAAATAATTTCTTTGTGATTTATTTTGCACCAAGTCATGTCATAGTACCACAAAGTCTGAACAGAATGTCTAAGAACATTTATGCCTTAATGGAAACTAGTTTGAAGACAGTATCTCCAGTATACTGAGCAAAGATGGAGGTAAAATTCAACTTAAGAACCTTCTTTTAGTCTTCAATGCCTTGTTTCCATCATTCTCCTGACTTATTGCTCATTATTTGTTTTACATTGAATTATCACATTTTACCTTTTTGCTTACACTTCTAATTTCAAATGACCCAGCAATTTCACTCTCATTAAACACGTGGCCTCCATGTAGATCCCCATCAAAACTATGTGATTAGCATAGTTCACTGCTTATCTCTTGTATATACTGCAGTCTTGGCTTCAATTCCTCCCTTGTAACCCCTTGGGCTTTCAAAATGATTATTATATATAAATTCAAGAATCAGCTCACAAAGCAGAAACTACACATCATCAAAATTTCCCTTGACCACTCTGGAGGAAAGACAAAGTTCAAGTGAATATATATGTCAGTTCATCTCACTTAGTTGGATTTTCCCCTTCAGATCAAGACAAATCTCTTTCATCAGCTGAGTACTAGGTAAGGGTACTAGGTTTCATTCTAAGGATGTAATATGAAAAATATGGTGACTCCATTCTCTAATCAAACTTAGTGTAGGGCAAACTTCACTAGAGTGCTGGTACTTTGTATCTGAAATCTATGGAGAGAACATAAGAGTCATGTCTCCCAGACACCCACAACAGTCACACAACACACCAACCCAGGGCATGAACCAGTTCAAACATCTCAAATATTTATTTCCTTCTGAATCTTTATTATTTGTTTGTTTTCAAGAGCAAATCTTTAAAATACACATCTGTCTCCACTGTGTGTGCCTAGAACTGTGTAAAGGCTAGAACCGAGATTTCTATCTTGACAGTCACGACTTGTCTTTCTATTGATTTTCTTCAAAAATTTCTCTTTCTGATTACAAACATTACTAGCTCACTTTTCTACTCTATATTTTGGACCCCAAATAGTTGAAGGAACCTCATGTCCCTCAGAAATGGAGATTGATATTTTCTACCTAGTTTAAATTGAATTGGCTTGTTCAACTAACAAGAGTAGAGTTGGTTGAACTGTTTCACCCTATAGACATCTTCTGTTTTACTCTATGGGCATCTTGTAACTTGCCCTCTACCTAGTTCAGCTAACTGACTTAGGGATTGAAATATTTTTAGAGATGAATAAGAAATGCAATGTTTCTATCCACTGATCGGCTTTCCCATTGCTATGACAAAATACCTAACATTCCCAATTTAAAAGAGGAGGGGTTTAATTTGTGGTATGGTTCAAATGTTTCACTTCCTGGTTAACTGAATTCAAGGCAGGAACTTCATGATGGAAGGTTGTGGTGGAGCAGAGCTTCTTACTTCATGGTAGCCAGAAAATAGAGCACAAGGGAAGAGTGCACAAAGAGACATGTACTCCCCAGTGCCTCCTCCAGTGAACCACCTCCAACAAGGCCTTTCTAATCATGTGTTCAACCATGTGTTAATTCACTGTGGAGTACAGTGCCCACGTGATTCACTCTCCTTTCCAGAAGTCTCTCAATCCAGTCAAATTGACAAAATTGATTGGCACATTGTTTTAAACTTTTGACATGCCACTGGCCACATCTTATTTAAGAGTGAATGATATGGAAGTGATTGGGTTTATTTCATACAGCAATAACTGAATAATAATAGAGGATAAAACTCTGAATTTACCAATACCTTTAAAATTTCAAACAAGAATAAAGTTTGAAAACACCCTGTAGACCTTACTCCTTTCCCAGTGTCATTATCCACTTGTGTATTAGTAGCCTTATAATGTCTTGAGTGGAAATCTTTAAGTTGGTTCACAGGGGATTTCCACACTTATTTAACCTTGAAATTAACTTCTATATATTTTATTCACATTTTTTATTAACATCTGGTATTTGCAAAACAGAGCTAGAGAAATGATGGTCTAGAAACACCAAAACCAACAGTCATCACAATCAGATTAAAAGATAATCATCATAGAAATTTGTTACAATTCCTAAGTAATAAGCCACATTAACCTGATGAGAACCATTTTATTTTCAAAATGTTAAAAAATCATTTTCTTGTTAATTTGTGCAGAATCATAGCCAGGATTGACATTAAGTAGATTCTGTGAAAAAATAGGGTGGAATCTATGGACATGGTGGGGTTTTTTCCATTAAGTTTATTGGTGCATTTTAAATATACAATATAGTTACTTTCATTTTGGGGATCTTGTACCTTTACATGATGTATTCTGGTTCTCATTTTTTCCCCATTCCCCTGCCCTCCCTTCACCCCCTCCACCCTTCCCTATTTACAAAGACTTT
>NW_004624773.1:18502122-18608863 GCF_000247695.1 Heterocephalus glaber
AAAGGTCTAAAAGGGCAGGGGAATTGGGAGGGGTAGGGGAAAGGAAAAAAGGAAAAGGAAAAATTATGAGAAGAGGAAAAAAATGGAAACAAGGTCTTTGCAAATATGGAAGGTTGGATGGGGTGAAGGGAGGGCAAGGGAAGGGGGAAAATAAGAACCAAGAGACTCATGTAATGTTACAAGACCCCAATGATGAATGTAACTGTATTTTATACCTAAAATGTACCAATAAACTTAATGAGGAAAAAAAAAGTAAATGGAAAGACAACCCTTGCTCCTGGGTAGGAAGAATCAACATAGTGAAAATGGCCATACTTCCAAAATTGCTATGTAGATTAAATCCAATCCCAATTGAAATCCTAGCAGCATACTTCACAGACCTTGAGAATACAATCCAAAAATTCATTCCAAACAAGAAGAAACCTGGATAGAATAGCAAAAGCAATTCCACACAACAGAGACATGGCAGCAGGTATCACAACCCCCAATGTGAAAATATACTGCAAAGCTACTGTGATAAAAACAGCATGGTACTGGCTAAGAAACAGACCTGAGGACCAGTGGAACAGATTTGAAGATGCAGAAACTACTCCAGAACACTCAGCCACTTCATCTTTGACAAAGGAGTCAAACACCCTCACTGAAGGAAAGATGGCCTCTTTAATAAATGGTGCTGGAAAAATTGGGTTTCAACTTGCCAAAGATTAAAACAGACCTATATCTCTCACCATGCACTCAACTAAAATCAAAATGGTTTAAAGATCTAAATATTAAAACAGAAATGCTGAACTGGCTGGAACAGATGTTATGTAGAACTGTTGAAGACATTGCTGTAGGAAAAGATTTTATGAACAAGACCTCAGTTGCCTGTGAACTAGCACAAACAATCAACAAGTGGGATCTCTTCTTACTAAAAATCTTCTGCACAGCAAGAGAAACCACCAACAGCATGAAGAGACAACACACAAAGTGGGAAAAAATCTTCATGTGCTGTTCCTCAGACAAAGGTCTACTATCTCAAATCTATAAAGAACTTAAAAAGATCAGAACTCCCAAATTTACAAATCCAATCCGAAAATGGGCATCTAAAATGAACAGAAGTTTCTCAGACAAAGAAGTAGAAATAGCAAATAAGCATATGAAAAATGTACAACATCACTGGTCATTCGAGACATGCAAATGAAAACAATGCTGAGATTCCACCTCACCCCAGAATGAATGGCTGCTATCATGAAATCAACCAATAACAAATGCTGTTGGGGCTTTGGGGAAAGAGGGACACTGCTCCACTAGTGTTGGGAGTGTAGACTGGTGCAAACATTGTGGATATCAGTATGGAGATACCTGAAAGAACTAGGAATGGAAGTTTCATTTGACCCAGCTATTCTCCTTCTGGGTATCATCCCCAAAGAATTAAAAAAATCATACCACAGTGATATATGTGCACCCATGTTCATAGCAGCCGAATTTGTAATAGGTAAAACTTGGATGCAGCCCAATTGCCCATCAACTGGAGACTGGATAAAGATAATGTGGAGTTTTTTTATAAAATGGAGTACTACTCAGCCATAAAAAATGAGAAATTAGAGACATTTATAGCTAAATGGATCCACATTGATGTGATACTCTTACAAGTGAAATAAATAGGACACATAGTTTCTCCAATGTGAGAAACTGAAAGTGTAAATAAGGACTAAAAGGTATAATAGATAATGTGAAATTTGAAGAAAAGGGGCAAAGAGGAAGGGGAAGTGTAGAGGTAGGTGCAAGGAAAGAAGGGAATGGAATTAATATGAGAAAATGAAAACATGGAAACAAAGTCTTTGTAAATAGGGAGAGATGGAGGCGTTGAAGGGAAGACAGGGGAATGGGGAAAAAATAATAACCAAGAGAGATTATGTATAGGTGCAAATTTCCAATGATGAATATCATTAAATTGTATACCTAAAATGTAGCAATAAAATTAATAAAACTATTAGTTATTTTGTAGCGCCTACATATTCCCCTTCCTCTGATATCTTTTGGGCATTCTTAAAACATTATTGCTTCTGTAGAAATCTTTTGGATAAAATTTTTTGTTTTTGTTTTTGTTTTCTTACCTTTCATTCTTCACCCATAAAGGAAGACAGAGCACAAGAAAAAATAATTCAGATGAAGTTACAACATAGTAAATCTAGCATTTTATGTTTCTGCACTTAGCTCTTGTTAAATATCACGTCCAAAAATGGTACCCAGTCCTTCAAAAATGGCTTTGTGTCCTTGACTTCTTTTTTCAAGTCCTTAAGTAGGAAAGGTTCAAATTCTCTTTTTTTCATTAATTTTATTGGTACATTTTAGGTATACAATTTAATGACATTCAGCATTGAAAATTTTTACCTTTACGTAATCTATCTTGGTTCTTATTTTTTTCCCCATTGCCTACCCTCCCTTCAACCCCTCCACTCCTCCCTATTTACAAAGATTTTGTTTCCATTTTTCCATTTTCTCAAGTTAATTCCATTCCCTTCTTTCCTTTCATCTACCTCTCCACTTCCCCTTCCCCTTTGCCCCTTTTCTTCCTATTTCACATTATCTATAGGAAGCCTTCATTAATGATTATTGCATTTACTGAATTCCACAGGGAAAATCACTATGGTGTATTAAATGTTTGTATGAAATTTTATGTAGCAGAATTTGTTATCACCCTATTACATGCTGGTGATTGGTGAAGAGAGAGATGTTAAAAAGATAAAGACCTTGATCTAGAACTTTGGGGGTTTGCTGAGCAGGCTGTAAAATGCAACTTACTACAACATGCTGAGAAAAGGCAGAATAGCAGTCTGGGAGTCAATTGCATAGTCTTGGCATAAAAATGAATTCTGAAACTTTCAAAAATAATATTCTTACCCACATTTCAAGAGATTCCATTTCCCTAGTTCTAGGCTGTGCTTAACCATCTCTATTTTTGAAAATTTTCCATGTATATCTAATATCTAATGCTTATTAAGAGAGGCATGTCAGTGTCTTGGTCATCATCAAAGAAAACTCCACATTAAGAATGGACCCAAAATCAAATCCTAATTATTGTTCATCCTGGTTGTGTACAAAAGAGCAAAATACTTTATGCCTTTAATTCTTGGTACCTTAAATTTAATGGGGATAAGAAAAGTAATGATGCATAGGAAGTCTTTGTCATGTGTCTGGTATAATGTAAGTGCTTGATAAATATTAATATTTCATGTCACTGTTTCACTATGATTGCTGTGAGTGCCATTAAAAAAGCAAGACATCATAAGTACACCAGTTATATGTGCACATGCACACACACACACATTACTGAAAAACTCAAATAAAACTACTCAGGGTAAAGACATTAAGGAAGTTTACAAACACACAAAAAAGATTCAGGTTAGAACATAAAGTGTTAGTAGTTAAACAGATAGAAAAATGTCCTTGCAAGTGAAAGAGATGAAAACTAATGAGCAAATAAAGGGTCTCCTTGAGGGTAGAAGGGAGAGGTGACAGTGGGGACAAACAGATCTCTTGATTTCAACTGCTTCAGTTCATTTCTCATTTGTATAAAAGTCAACTGGTTTTTCATCAGTGGGTAGCATTTCTTCACGTGGTGAATCAGGGTCTCAGGCTCACTTTCTCCTTGTCCTGCCTTTCCATGGCAATCTCATCATTACTGCATTCAAACAATGATACACATGCTTCTTAACAGCCTTGGAGTTGAGGTGACAGACATCCTTGAAATTCAGTTGCAATCGGCAATCACCAATCATTCAATCTCATCTAGAAACAAAAGTACCTGGGAAGTGTATTGCTTGTCTGAATAGCTCCTTCTGGAATATAGCTCTATGGAATGGCCCTAGCTCAATGTCACCATTTCTGCCAGAATAGTAGCTGTGGCAGTTAACTCAGCCACCTATTTATTTCCCATAGCAGTGAGACTACAAGCTGTATAGTAATATTTTAATATATATATCACATATGCATGTATGTGTCCTTATGAATACATCATACAAGTGTATGCACACACACATGCACAGGCATGCATGCAGGTACACAAATATATTCCACAAAAGACTGTCCTCATAAACAAGCTGTTCTTTTCTATAAGGTTGTTGAACAGTGAAGGAGCCCTCTTGCTACCTTGGTTATGTCTTGTACCCTAAATTGGGAGCCATTGTCATGATAGTGATTGTATTCCATCAAGCAACACATCCACTGATGCTATTTGAAAATACCTGCTTTCTGTGCTTTCTTTATGGTTTTAATTCACCCAGTTTTAGTAGCATGTTGAGCAGAGTAAGGTAGGACATGGCATTCATTTTGCATTAGTAGGCCTGGCTATTCATTAATTGTTTTAAGCATGCCATGATTTTTTCCCAAATGAATGCTTTCTTAGTCAAAAATAAGGACTCAGAAGAAAATTTCAAAATAGATGTGATTGCCTTTAGACATACTGACTTCCTAAGTCCTTTTCCTATTTTTATAATCAAGGGTGTTCTAAAGTCTCTTGCTTGGTCCAGTTGTATGTAAGGTCAGAAAGTTCTGGATGGCTTTGCTCATATTTCCCAAAAACTTTTGCTTTATTCTAATAAGCTTATGGACAACTCAATTCCTCCTAGAAAGGTGTTTTGTTTTTGCAACTTCTGATTTCTGGCCTTGGGCAAAACTCTAGAGACCATCATGTTTCATCTTGTGATTGTTTTGTCCTTACCCTTCCTGCAGTAGTTTGCCACTGTTTTGTTGTTGTTGTTCAACCATGGCCTCCCTGATCAGAGAACAATCAGTGTAGCTGAGTCCTCAATTGACACAAGTCACTGATTTGTTAGCCTGGGAGAACAGGTGCCAATGGGGCTTGCCCTACCCAGAGATAAGGCAGGCATCTTACAAAAGCTGTACCAGGGATGAGAATTCTATTTCTCCTCATCTCAAATCCTGATTTCACAACACCAAACTGATCTCATCCAACTCGATGTACAACTCATTCTTTACTCACTAAGCATTTATTGATGGTACACTGGATACTAATCTTTGGATATAGTGACACATAAAAGCATCTATACAAGCTGTTTTTTCCCCTTGATTTAGCTTGATCTTTTCTTTGGAGGTGACAAGGTTCTATAGTATTATCCATGGCAATTAAAACTGAAACCAACTCAGTACTTCTCCTATGAGCTTCTTTTCCTTATCCCACCCTTTACTCCATTCTAATAACTGTGACATAGTGCTAAGTGAAATGAATCAGACACAGAAGGTTACCACGTGATTTCTCTACTATGAAAAATCCAAAGTATAACAATTTAAAGACCAAAATAGAAGATAGATGAGAGGAAAAGGGAGGTACATTTTGTGAAAATGGGAAGGGGCTCTGCACGTTGGGGTAGATGGGAAGGAAGAGAAGGAAAAGTAAAAAGGATTAAGGTGTGATATGTATGTTCCAATTCCTCACAATGAATGTACTTGTTTGTTTCATGAACATACACTAAAAATAAATAACCACCTATGCCCATCTCCTCTGTTACATCATGAAGTCAATTCTATGTTATATTCAGTTTTGTTATATTTCTTTCATACCTAGTCAAGTAAAACTTCACTGTCCAAACAGTGGCTGCTTGATAACTATTTGTTATTTAAGAAACTGTCTTGTGTAAAAATTAATTTAGTTAATTATGCCAAAGAAACAAAGACATGCTAAAAAAAATCTGCACACAGATATTCATTATAGATTTTTTATAATTGTAAAAACTATAAACAACACATATGCCCTTCAATGGGAAAACAGATAAATAAATGAAATCCTACTCAAAATAAAATGAAACAAAATATTGTAAAAACAGCTTTGGTAAATTTCAAAGGCATTATGTTGAGTGTGACAGGTCAGTCTCACAAGGTTAAAAATTATCCTATTCCATTTATATGACATGACCAAAAGAACAAGACTATAATTGTGGAAAATAGATCAGTTGTTGCCAGAATGTAGTAATCAGGAAAAAATTACATTAAAATGCACAAAGGAGTTTTCCTGGGTGATGAAACTGTATTAGTCGTGGTTCCATTACTATAACAAATACCTGAGATACTCAACCTATAAAGAGAAAACATTTATTTTGGCTCACAGTTCTGGAAGTGTCAGTGCAGAGTCAGTTGGCCCATTGCCTTTTGGCTTGTGATGAGGAGATACATCATTGCAAGGAGTACATGGTAGAGCAAAGGTCCTCACCTGATGGTTGGATGTGAAGAAGAAAAATAGGAAGTCACTGAGGTCCCACTTTGTTCCTCAAGGTCACACTTTTGACCTAAGTGTTCCATTAGGCCACATCTCCTAAAATTTCCACCATTTTCCAGTAGTATCGCATTGAGAACCAAGTCTTTAACAAATGCACCTTAGGAGACAATCTAGAGTCCAAGCATAACAGGAATTAATCTGATTGTAGTAGTGTGTACTAAAATTCATAGAACTAGATATATATAAATATCAATTTTATTACATATTAATTAAAAATAATTTAAATCTCTTGAGAACTTATATGCCAATATTAAAATACTTTACCATGTTCTGTCACATATGAACTTTTCTGTCCACATTCTTAATTTTTTTGCTGATCATCAGAAACAACACCTCGACCACTCACTGACAGTAGAGATTTCCAGAATGCTCCACTGAGGATGTTGATTCAATAGATCAGGTGAAAACCTAAAAGTCTATACTGTAACAAGAGCCTGGGTAATGCTGGGGACCAAGGAAGTTTGACACCCTCCTCAAGGTCAGTAGCTCCCAAACATCACTGTGCACCAGAATCAATTTGGAAGACTCAGTAAGGTCCAGAATGAGGTCCAGAATTTGACATTGCTACCACAGACACTGAGATAATTTAATTCAAGTGATATATGGGAACTTTGTTGAGAAATGCCACTCTAGCTCAACACTATTAAGTGAATGTTAAATTCATCTTGTTCTCTGGGTGCACACAGTAATTCTAATAGTCTTTGATTATCCTTCTCCACTATTATCCCACATAGGTGTTTCTTCCCTCCATTAGCTTCTTAAATTCTCTGAGCAATTCCCACAGTAGCTAGTGAACCTTGCCTCTGTCACCTAGAAAAATCTCATTTTCAGATATGCTCTTCATCAAGTTCCTGTCCTTGTATCCAAAAATATGCTATCACATTAAAAAGCATTCTGTTTTTCCAGGGTCTGAGAAGGAGGTGTACCTTAAGTTTACTCATCTCCACCTCTGTGCTCCAGACTTGAGTAGCTGTTAACCCTCTACTTTGTCTTTCTTGGAGTTCCAGTTTCTCCCTCTATCCTGACTTCTTCCGCTCAGCTTGTGACTGTGCTCAAGTCACCTCCATTGCATGCTATGAACTTTTTTCATATTTAGAATCAAACTATTCCTTAAAATATTTACATTTTACAGTAAAAGGGATAGCAAAACACAAGATCATGTACAAGTTTAAGTATTCAAGTTTCTGCAGAGCCAAAAAATGAAAAGGAAAACAATGGCCTACCACAAGCTGTCATATATAGTAATAAATTTCACCAGTGAAAGCAGATTAAAATAATAAATGTACTCCTTGGACTTCTGATTCTTGGTCAAAAACTGCTCAACTGAATGATTAGTTGTATCTTAAGGCTATTCTTTTATTGCTCATCCTTTCTGTTTTTCTTCATAGACACCTGTCTCAATTTGATGGTCTCATGTGACATGTTTTATGTAATGCTAGTTCTTCACTCAAACATTCTCCAGCCCAGGATAAGCTCTGGGAGTTTTCAGCTTACAGCTCTGTTCATTGCATGATCTGGAATCTCATGCTCCTTGTGAGTGGTTTATAATCACCTTAAAAACAGGCATCCTACAGTGAGGCCCACACCCTTAAGTGAAATAAATAAGACACACATGTGTAAATACTAAATAGTTTCTCTGGTGTGAGAAACTGAAAGTGTAACTAAGGATCAAAATATATACTAAATAATGTGAAATAAGAAGAAAAGGTCCAAAGGGCAAGAGGAAGTGGGAGGGGTAGGGGAAAGGAAAGAAGAGAAAGGAATAAATATGAGAAAAAGAAAAATGGAAACAAAGTCTTTGCAAATAGGCAGGGGTAGAGGAGTTGAAGGGAGGGCATGGAAGTGGGGAAAAAATAAGAACCAAGATATATCATGTAAAGGTACAAATTCCCAATGATGAATGTCATCATATTGTATACCTAAAATGTACCAATGAATTTAATGAAAAAAATGGGCATCCTTGGCCACCACGTCCCAGATGTTTCAGTCTGTTAGGAAATGGGACTACAGAATTTTACTTTGCAACAAATAGCCCAGTAATGCTGCTATTTCTGGTTAGTAAACCAATAACTGGAAACTACTTATATTACACCAAATATAAAATCAGGAATTCTGCCTTTGGTGCTAGGGAGTTTGTTGCTTTCCAATGTTGTTCTCGTGTCACTTTGACACATGTAGATTAAATCTAGTTCCAGACTGAGTGGAGACACAAATGACATCCCTTCCAATATATGAAGACATATATTTTATATCTTTTATCTCCTCTATGTCTTCATTTTCAAAATAAACATTTCCAGTTCTTACAATGATAGTTAATTCCTCCAAGACATTTGACCTTCTCAGAAACTTTTAGGCTATTTTCTCCCCAAAGTTATGATTACTAGACTAACCAACACTCTTTATCCTGACATATCCCTAATGTAGAAAGATGCCTTATTTTTCAAGATAATATAGATGTATTCACACAGACTATTGAATTATTTTTCTGAACTTCCTTGATCTTACCTATTCCTAAAGAGTTTACGTTTTTGAGATCTCAACTTGGTTTTATATTTTGAGAATTCCTGCTCCTGACTAAAGTAGCATATCAAGGAAAAAATAGTTTTGACTTTAAGATTGTTTTTCAATGTAACCAGAAAGGACTTCAATTTTCAGTTGTTAGGAGATCTCTAGTTAGTGGTGTGTTTAGTAACTATTGTGGACTCATAACTGAAAGTCTAGCAACTCAAGTGAGCAAAAGCAAAAAGAACACCACCCCCAAAATACCAGGACTTGGGAAAGGGGGACCAATTCTTCCATTCCAGGGTTCCTACAATGCTAAATGAAAATATAGAGGGGATTAAAGAAAGATTAAGTGGAACCCCCATGGGTTTCTGATTGGTGAGTAACATAAGATTCGAAGATATAGATTGGTATCATATTGTCAAGGCTGAATATTTAAATTTTTCTTTGGAAGTAGTAGATAGCCAAAAACTGATTATGAGTTTTAATATTAAGAGCTAGAGAATCAGCTTTTAAAGGAAATCAATGTAGTTTCAGGATAAAGGATAAAATACAAAAAAAGAAAAAAGATGGAAGATGGTACACCAGCTAAGGGGAGATAAAAAGAACCAGGCTATATGTACAACACACATGAATCTTTCAACTGTGATGTTGAGAAGAAGAGACAAACACAAAGTGGTAATATTTCATAATTTCAATAACATGAAATTGGAAAGCAGGAAAAGCTAATTCATAGTGACAGAAAATAGTGGGGATACTTTGAGAGGGAGGTAATGAAGAGGATGCTTCTGGGGTGTTGATTACCTCTGTATCTTGAACCAGGGTGTAAATCTCATACAGTTCTACTGTTGTTATATATATTTTATAGTGTGTTTGTCTTAACTAAAAAAATTTATCAACTAAAAGAAGGATGGAGTAAAACTGGCGTCAATGAGATTGAAAAGCAAGAAATATTATTTCTATGTTGCATCTATAAAAAAATTCTAATGGGTTGTATAAGCAGGATATAGTCATTTCTGTGACTAACATGTCTTGTATCTGCAAGGCTCTTTGTGGTATGCAGTTGCTAGAGATGACTGCCACCAATCCCTCCTCTCCTTTAAGTGATTTGGATCTATTTGCCCTCTCTTTAAATCTCAGCTTCCCTTGGACTTCTTTTGTTCCATAGAATGTGATGATATTGATTCTGATGGTTCCAGATCTAGGCATTAAGAGACACACAAGCCTCTTTCTCCTTGGGAATCTGTAATCTGTGCTGTGAAGAAGCTTTGGATGGACTATTGAATATTGAGACATCCTGTGGAAAGAGCTCTGAGTGACCGCATGTTAAGGGAGGTCTTCATGGGCCTTCTGGTTTCCTGGATAATGGAAAGAAACAGATGTTGTATCATGGGCTGATGCCACCTGGAGTACAACTGTTTATCCCGGCCTCTCCTGAACCTCTTGCCCAAGAAAAAAAACTTGCATGGTTGTTTCAAGTTCTCTAATTTTGGAGCAGTATTTTGCACAGAATCAATAAGTACAGCAATTGTGTTCTAGAGCATTGTCTTTGAATAATAGGCCAAAAGATTTTATTCCTTCCCCTCAGGCAACATTTGTAACATGTGGAGATGTTTTTAATCACACTGACTGGACAAATTTTTATTGGCACTTTCAGAGGAGAGACCAGAAAGCTTGGTAAATATCCTACACTGTCATTACTCAACAAATATTCCAGTCCAGAATATTAATTGTGCCAAGGTTGAAAAAGTCTGATATAGAGCAATGACTCACAACTTACTTGGTACCCAGGAATTTTTCTCTAAAACCATGTTTCTAGACATTCCTGATAATCTTAGTCACCTAGGATTTATACAGGTGATATCTTAAGATCACTCTAGATTTCCAAAATCAGAATATCCAGAGAAGGATATTATGTAGTTATATTTTTATATTCAAAGAATTTTGAAAAACATTGCCCTAGTCCAAGTTAATCAGTCTGATTTTAATGCATATAATAAGATTTTGGACAACTTGTTGAAGTGTAGAATCTAATTCTCTTGAACTAGGGTGAAATCCAAGTTTCTGATTCCAAAGGAGCTCCCAGAGGATGTTGAGGCTTTGCTCCCTGGACCATACTTTGCATCTCAAAGCTCTAAAGCAGCAGTGCTCGATCTTGAACACACATCAGAATCACCTGGAAGACCCAGATTATTGGCCTCACTCCCAGAGTTTGATTATGCAGACCTCAGGCAAAGCTTAAGAAATTATATTTCCAACAAGTTCCCAGGTGATGCTCATGCTGCTACCCCACAGATCACACTTTGAGAACCACTGTCTTAGATTATTATTTCCCTCATCTAAATGTACATAAAAACTCATCTCAAGTACCCACAATAATTGCAGGCTCTCCAAGCTTTCTGCAATCTCCACTGTATTTCTTCCTTCAGCCTGGGTGAGAAACCTAGTAATTGGCATTTTAATAAATTGTATCTCCAGTGATGATTCATATATTTGTGGTCCAGGATGGTGCTTTATGAAATACTGCTATTCTAGGGAAACATGTAAAAATGTCTAGAGTTGGGAAGAGGAGAATGTGTAGTTTGGGAAAAATTTAATTTTTATAATTTAATTATCTACTAATTCTCATGAATTTACTTTGAAATATCAAGTAAAGAACAAAGGTTTGAGGACATTTTTATGGTTATCAAAGTTCATGGGTTATATACTAAAATCAGAAGTTGTGTTTTAAAAAGTAGCGTTTTTCCCACTGGGTCATCTCCCAGTTTTTTCTGAGAGTATGTAATTACATTCTCTGTAGGAGCTACAAGTTGAATGTTGCTACCAATTTAGAGACAAGATATTAATATTCTTGGTCACAGCAAAATTTTCTTGAATTTCTCCTATGCACCAAGCATTATGTAAATATTCTGCCAATGCTTTCTCATGTAATACACCAGGCAATCCTTTCAGAAGCAGGTACTGGCTGAAGTGCATATATGGGAATTTAAGCATGATGAGTTTAAGATACTGTACTGGCCCAAGATCATATAGCTAGTTAATATCACAGGTAGAATTTTAATTCTGTCTGATCTAATATATAACTGATTTCTCAGAGATTGAATACTTAAAAAATTTAGTTAAATCAATAGTTTAATGGTGGGGTTGTGGGGAGAAAGGAACCCTTCTTCATTGTTAGTGGGAGTGCAGACTGGTGCCACCACTGTAGAAATCAATATGGAGATACCTCAAACACCTAGGATTAGAAGTCCCATTTGACCCAGCTATTCCTCTACTGGGTGTCTTCCCCAAAAAATCATACCACAGTGATATATGCTCACCCATGTTTATAGCAGCACAGTTTGTAATAGCTGAAACTTGGAAGCAGCCCAATTGCCCACCATCTGGAGACTGGATAAAGAAGATGTGGGTCTTTTATAAAATGGAGTACTGCTCAGCCATAAAGAGTAAGAAACTAAAGACATTTATAGCTAAGTGGATGCACATTTAAGCCACACTCTTAAGTAAAATGAATAGGACACACATGTTTAAATACCAAACAGTTTCTCTGGTGTGAAAAACTAAAAGTGTAAATAAGGATCAAAATGTATAATTGTTATTGTATAAAAGGAAGAAACGATTTAAAGGAGTAGGGGAAATGGAAGGGGTAGGGGAAAGGAAAGAAGGGAAAAATATGAGAAAAGGAAAAAAATGGGAACAAAGTCTGTAAATAGGGAAGGGTGGAGGGGGTGAAGAGAGGGCAGGGGAATGGGGAAAAAATAAGAACCAAGGTACATCATGTAAAGGTACAAGATCTCAATGACGGATGTAACTGTATTGTATGCCTAAAATGTGCCAATAAACTTAATGGAAAAAAATACTTCAAATGCAGTACCCTTTCTATATAAAGAATGAAGGAAACATTTTGGGATAAGATTTAATATGTTAACTTGACAGGACGTGGCCATAACCAACAATGTGCATTCTTTATCTATTATTATATTGCCAGCTAACTTTTTAATCTTAAGGAACTTAATATATTCCTCTACTTCCCTTAGGACTTATGATTGTTGGTAATATATATTCTTTAGTGGTGTGTTTTGGCTAGGTAAGAATGTCTGTAGTCATCTAGTCTCAATCAAAGTAAATTTCAGGGTCATTTTATTGTGTATGATAAATTTAGAAGAAAAATTGTTTTTTCTACTCTGTTATCTTTTCTCACTAAATACTACATTGATGTAGAATTTCAAACAATTTTTTGTTATTGCTGTTCCTCAACTTTCTACTCCTAAGTCAGACCTCAAAATATTTTAAAACAACAATATATAGGCAAAGTTTTTCTTGCTGCTTTTAAAATTATTTCTTATTCTCAGCTTTATCAAAGATACAATCACTTATCATAAACATATCCTAGATATTCTGAGTTAAAATCTCTAGGAAAAGGTTTTAGGAAACTCCCATTTTACTTTTATGGAAATTTGAACTTCTCTATTAATCTCTACTTTCACAATCTGGACTTTGAACTGCAATCATTTAAAAATGCCTTTTGGCATTTTTAAAAACTGATACATATTGACATCTTCCTTAAGACTATAGTTTGCTTTTTTTTCAGTCTAGGCTTTTAAATTACATAAGCCATCTGAATATATGGGACATCATATGCTTAACAATTTTTTTTTTTACTCTGTTACTCAAGAAATAAATATTCCTGTGTATTCAGTCTTATCAGTGTAAATTTAGATATTGGTTGCTAGATTGACTCTAGATCAAGCATGAAAACCTGCTGGGAAAGGTGAAATTACATAGTATTAAGAGCACAGAAATATGCAATTGTGAGGGGACAGGTTTTGTAATGTGTAGAGGAAGCTCAGATATACTATATGCAGTTGGAAAATTTCTCAAGGTGTTTTAGGTTATAAAGAAAAGGACAGAAAATTCAAACTCACTTAAGGAAAATATGAAATGTATTGCTTCAGTTAAAAAAGGGAAATCACAAATGGACAAGGTCAGGCCTGGTTTGTGCAGGACTCCAGCCCTGTGTGGCTGTATCTCCAATCCGCCATGTAGCAGACTGATCTTCAGACAGGAGGCTGTTTGTGACAGGGTTAGATGTCAGTATTCAAAGTCTAGGGGAAGAGTGATTATCTCTTCCAATGGTTCTCTTTTAGGAGCAAAAGAATCTCTTCTTCATGGCCAGAAACAAGGTCTAATGTGTTTTATTAGATATTATTGTATGCCCTGCCAAATACTTAATCCCTTTAGACAAGAAAGTTTCATGAAAACTATTGGATAAACCCTACATTCATGATGTCACCCTTGGCAAAGAGGTAAAGAATATACTTCTGGCCCAGAAGTGAGTTAGCTTTCCCTGAAACATCCAAGCTCCCTCATGAGAGAGGATGGACAAATACTGAAACACAGGCAAAACAGGTCCTGGATGAGTAAATACATGTCACAGAGGAAGAAGAAGGACTTGGTGAAGTGTTAGAAATATTCTCTGATATCCCAACAGTCACAGACTGGATTTCCCTTCAGAACTACCAGGCAGACCATTGCTCTTTTGCAGAAATGGAAAAATACTGGAAGCAGTACTGCATTAATTGTAGAACAGTCTTTTAAAAAATACATGCATTTGTAATTATTCAAGTTAAAAATAGCTTTGTAAGTGAAAAGAGATGTGAAATTTATGTTCTAGGTCAATGTGTTGGAAATTTCTAAGTTGTGTTTCATTTGTAAATAAGTAATTCAGTGAAAACTCAAAAGGCTTGGTTCCAGATAAGTAATTAATAGTTATCACAATTTATGGGTGATTTCAGTATTATTTATAAAAATTAGTACAGGTGACAGATTGCAATGTACAAGGATAATTGTTGGGAATGTCATTCTAGATTGAAGCGTGAGAACGTAAGTAGGGTTTTAGATTCCTGGTGATGTTACTTTCTCTCTGTTCTTTTGCAGAATAAAAGAGTTGTTCCCAAACTTCATATAATATATTTCAAAGTTAATGTCAATGTTTTTATCAACTAAATGAGTTGGTCTTCATTTTCAGAAACTTGTTAAAAATAGTAATTGCAAAGGACAAACATTTGAGGGCTTTGAGTTATGGATGGTGCTTTGAATTTCATGTCATATCTTTCTGTACACTTTTTAACTTTGAAATAATAATTTGGGAAAGATGGTTAAGTAAAAGACCATGAAATCATTTACTTCAACTGGATAGCTCAGCCAGTCTCGGAATGTGTATTTGTGGTGGCATCAGAGAAAAGGATATTTACCTTCAAGATATGCCCTTGGTTGAGAGATCACATAATTCATCTAAAACAATACCAACATGTGATTATTAAGCTATATTGTTTTTACTTAATACTCTTATACCATGTTTCTTTGTTACTTTTCTTTCCAATATTAAGACTCCTTGACTTCAGTATTTCTCTGAGTTGACACATCTTTGAGGATGTGTCCAACATTTGAAGATATGGCAAAATCATTCAATATAATTCCTAGATAATTATGCAAGTTTGATAACATGTTGTGGAAATGAAAGAAAGCAAAACCAAAATATATCTATTAAAAAAAGCAATAAAAGTAGTGTTCAAATGTGGCTGATAAACTTGTCATAAAGCTGATTTCAAACTAGGAATGCATACTGATAATCAGCTAATTTTGACAACAGGAAGAAAGACAAATTTGAAGAGCCTATGTTTCTGTTTATTAAACACCCTGACTGAAATAGGAGTCAATAGAAATGTACTTACACCTTTAAGAAATACTTAAAATTTCCCCCAAGAACTGTACTGCATCAGACACAATCTTCTTTGTGCATGATATTGGATCATTACTTTAGTTCTAACTCACATGAACGCTGAAGTCTTCTAAGAAGGAGAAGAGCCTCTGGCATAGTCATTGTTGGCATGACACTGGGAGGAGAGATGAAAATCATTTAGCTCTATGTTACTTGTCTTTTTTTGCTCCCATTTTCTGTCTCTTTTTTACTGCCTCTTCCTGGTCACCTCCTTGCATACTAAATCTTTTATTAGAAGGTGGATAGGGAAATCCAAAGCTAATGAAACTTAATCTGCTTATATTGCAACCTGTTAGTTCCTTTTAAATGTGTAATGGGAGACTACACTATCATTATTAGTTAAAATGAAGCTAATCAATCATCCAAGCAATTTATCAGTTTCCAATTTATTAGCAATTGATAATTAAATTAAGCAAATCAACTTTTTGCACAATTAAATTATGTCAGATGTGTCTTTTCCTTGCCAAATGGTTAGAAATGTTTGCTGGAATGAGAATCAAGTTTTACTTAGTTGTTGAAAGTCAAGTTTAAGAAGGCAAAATCCATGACCTCACAAAACCATCCTCCTTCATTCTCTGAGACATATGATAGTGCTAACAATGGTGACACTGAAATCGTCTTGGTCCAGGAAAAAAATAACCCTGTTGTTTCTAAGGTGCAAAACAAGAGTCTATCTTTATATGTGCTAAACCCTTGCAAGAAGAACAAAAGTCGAGATGGTGTCTGAGAAAATTCAGAGGTGTTGGTAATTTTCAGGGCCTACCGTGAAATAGTTCGACTATGATTTGTTTAAAGAACAAGGTGATGTAAAGGAAATGTGAAATCATTTCTCCTTTCTCTTACATTTCATGTGTTCTACTGGATGCTTCTTAGTAGCTCTCTTTGTGTTAGGGATCCTTAAATGGAAGGATGGTCAGAGAAGGCTCTTGGTTGAAAATAAGGACAAGATATATATGTAAAATGAAGTAGGAGTTTTAGCTAAAGATAATTTGCCTAGAGACTGGATAGAAATAAGTAACAATGATGAAAAGAAATAGCAGAAAATATAAGGGAAAAAATGCTTGGTAGAGACCATGCAAGGGATGAAGGAGACATCCACCACTACCCACCGGGAGCTGCTATGATCCTACCTGCTAATAGCCTTTGGTATTAGAGACCCCAAAACAATGGTTTGGCCTCATGTTGCAAACAAGTGGGGAGTCTGACAGAACACTGATGCCCAAGTTCACAACTCCTCATGATTCTGAGTTCATTTGGCTAGGGCAGAGCTTCTATATCTAGAGTATTTTATGGGGCTCAGGTGGTCCTTACTTACAGGTAGACTTTCCAGCTACTGCTCTGGAAAATGAAGATTCCACTTACCACCATTTTTTTTCATTGTGCCTCTTCCTTTCTTTTCTGTGGTCTGCAGTCTTACATATTATATCCTAACCCCACTGTGTCCTTTACACATACATTTTCAGAAATTGGAACAAAATGAAAAAAATATCCTAAGAACTAATATGAATCCTAACATAAGATTAATAAAGAGAAAAGGAATAATGTCTTGAATTAAATTCCTTATACCAGTGTTTTTATAAATCAAGACTTCTGTATCAAGTTGAAGATTTTCTCCCCATGTCTTCAGCTTTGGACAATAAATGTGTAAGATGATAAAATCTCTAGTAGGAAATGGTTGACTTACACTAGATATTTTAAATTTTTAAGATACTAATAACATAAGTTTCAGAATTTGTGGCTGTCTTTCCAAATCATATGGTCTTCACTGCATCTGCTCCAAAACATAAAGAAACTGGCATATGTTATCTTGGATGCCTTTGAAGTTATAACCATGAAAACAGAACATATTTACTCAAACATTTCTTTTCAGGAGAAATGTCTGGAACACAAAGAGGAATTATTAAGTAGGTCATTGAGCTATACTGGGCTTTCTATATTTAGTACAACAGCCTTACAATCAAATATGGCAAGGTGAATTAAGACACTGAGGAAAAGACATTATTATTCTTAACAACACCATATTCAGTCACTATTATTCCTCAGAATCCAAGAAGATAAACATCTCAGCCTATTTGTTGCCCCTTCAAAGATTCATTCATTTTTCTTTCATATATTGAATTTATTCTTCTGACCTCAAATGGTTCTGGAACAAAGAAAAGTAAATTCAGCCCTGGCCCTGTGAGCTCAGCTTCTGCTGTGATGACAACTGGCAGTGAGAAGACACATAAGTGAGTGGACCGTGGGGAGCTTGAGGTCGGATGACCTGGAGCGATAGCTTTCAGGCTGATGTTGCTGCTTTTCTGCTTGCTACTGAGTGACCTTGGCCAATTTCTTTAGCTTTCCTAAGTCTCAGTTTCCTCATCTGTGAGATGCAGATGTATTGAAAAAGTCCATCCTGAGCGCTTTCTATGTACAAAGCACTGTGCTAGATAATGGGGTGGGGCCAAAGGGAGCAAAGCAGGAGGCAGGCTTGCTCACAGCCCATCTTTTTATATAGCACCCATGCAGTAGATACTAGTTTTCATTGTAGAAGGTCCTATAGGGTATTCACAACATCAGGGATGATTACTGATATACCCAATTATAATTCCATAAAAATAATGAATTTATTAATGAAATTGTACTATCACTTAATAGTGCTCTGCATTCTGTCTTTTCTAGAATGACTTGGGAATCTGGGTGTAGGAAAAAAGGTGATGAATTCTTTATCTGATCCTGGATGGAATTTTTCCAGGAGGGTTTGATAGTAACAGAACAAATGATGTAAGTATTCAGCAAGAGCATGTTTGAATATTCCTTCTCCAAATTCAGGAATCTAATTTTTGTATGTACTGCTCTGTTCCCAGGAATGAATAATGCCTGGAAAGCACTAGAAAGTCAGGACATAACTGAATGAGTAAATGAATCAAGTGAAGAAGACTCATAGATTAAGACAAAAACAGAGAGGTGAACAGCCAGACAGTGTGCTCGGCATGAGAGAACTCATTGCCAGAGGAAGAGATGGGATGGAAAGCTTTAAAATGATGGTACAATTCAGAACATGTCACAAGCCAACTTCAAATAGCACTACAGCAGGTATAGCTAATGTGGAGTGCATTGGAAAAAGTATGCAACTAAGGAGCTGACTGTTAACAAGAGAGCGCAAAGGCATACAAAGTCATATAGAAGTGAGGGCTTAGGATCAAAGAGGAGGCCAGGCAAAGTGGCACATGCCTGTGGTCCCAGCTCCTTCGGAGGCTGAGGCAGGAAGATAGTGTGAGCCTACGAGTTTGGGACGAGCCTAAGCAGCATAATGGGACCCTGACTAAAAACTAAATAAATTAAAAGATTGAATAGGGGAAGTATGAACCAGAATATTTAATCAATGTTCAATAAATATGGACCTGACCTGGAGATTTGTCAAGATCCGTATAGAGTAAGGGGCAGGAAATGAGGTGGGTAGAAGTATAAGAAGTTAGAGCTGGTTGGTATGGACACCAGAGGATAATTTTTATTTTTGTTTTTAACATGAGACTAAAGAAGCAATAATTTGAACCTGGCAGGACAGATTGAAATCTCACTTATCAAGTATGAGAGGAGTGAAGAGAAGAAATGAGAAAGTCTAGACAGTAAAATTTGTAAGCTAGACTGGCAACATGATTTAACCCATTGCCATCTTGCAAAATGATACTTTAGTAATATTTACATATGTATTTAGAAATGTTTCCTTTTAACCCGTGCTGGAGTCTGACTGTCATCACTTGTTCCAAGTCCAGTGAGACAGAATAACTCTGTACATTCAAATCTACGGCCACAATTTTAAGGTAATTGGTAGTACATTGGGTACTAAAGCAAAAGGAATGTTAGCTATGGAAGTTCACACAGAGCCTTTGCTACACAAAGCTGGGAAAAGTATTATGAGCTTAAACAAATGGAGGATTTACTCAGCTCTGATCTATCAGCTACAGTGGCTTCCCATCCATTAGAAATGAACCCTAAGAAGTTTTCCTATCACTTTCTTATTAAATCTTAGTGTCCCATTCTGCATACAAATGAGGCTTGAGGTATCTTTAGAAGATTTTTTAATTCTTAAAGTGGAGCTGTATATTATTTTCCCAAAAAGTGATATACCCTAGGGAGTGGTGAGATACGGAAACATAAGAGCAGGTGTTACCAAACGAATGTGTTTTTAAGAATTAAGTCAAGAGCAGGAATGCTGGAAGCAACACAGATGGGATTTTAATGAAAGTTTCCTTCTAATTTAAGATTCTTCTCTCTCCAAAAATAAATGCAGTGTTCAAGAAATGTTGAATAAAAGAGAATTTCTGAGTATCTCAGAATCAAAGCTGAGGACAGTGCTCATCATGAAATCCTTCTACGACCTTTCCAGACAGCTGCCAGGCCATGATGAGTTAAGACAAAATGATACAACAATAAAGACAGTGATACTTAAGTGCACTGGTTTTTTTTTTGAGAAAGTACAATGTTTTATTTTCTGTTACAAGGTATAAGTCTAATATTACTTTCATCAGTTTAAACTGACTTCACTTTGGTGGAAGACTGGCCTAATGAATAATTCATATCAAGGTTGCTACCCAGTATTAGAAATGAAAATCACTTATTGAATGAAGAAGTCTCTATATCTGGTGGTACTATGTCATGGAAACTAATATTATTTACCCATTTTATTACCAAGTGAAAAGGTGATTCCATAAATAAATAATGAAACAAGTAGGTATTTATTTTTGTGTTTATTCCTGAGATGTTCACAACTTTATCAGCAAGAATTTTAAAAAGCAATGTAAATAAAAAGTTTAGTGTTTTCCTTCTTCACTTTTAACTAAAATACTTCACTTTGATTAAAATATAAGTATGATTTAACCAAATGGCATTTAACTAAATACCAAATGCAAAACGATAAAGTCTATGTAAACTCCAATGTTGTTTTGCAAACCCCAGACCTGTGTCCATCTAGAATCCCAAAGCTGTTTGATAAATTTGTAGACCCTCCTTCTGGACATTCAAATCAGATTCCTTATAGGTAAGTACACCCCAAAATGTGTACTTTTGATAAGCATACTCTAGGATTCTGATGCAGGTGGGCAGAAAACCAGACTAAGATAATTTATATTAGGTATTGACCTTATCCAGGATTCCTGAGTGGGATTGCTGTAGCCTTGGAACCCCTAATTGGTCAATCTTTGCTCTTGTCCTTACCGGCTAGTATAAACCAAACCCATTAGCTAGGGAGGACTAACAGATAGAGTCTATTTCTGGAATTGAATATTATATAAACCTATTAAAAGGGGCCCAAAACTTCCCAGCATTCAAAATTAGCTTTCTGTACTCCTAGCACAGAAAAAAAAAAGGCACCCTGAAGAGAAAATTTTTTCTTTGTGGATATCAACAAGGAATGGCTATAATAGGCAAGTACAAGCAGAGCCTCATTTTGTACTTCAAACTTCCCACTGGATTTAATAGCACAAATTATTAATGAGCAGTGTAAGGAAGCCAGCTTTTTTTCCTGACCCTTCTGCTGCCTTTAACACCACTAATGGTTGTCACCTTAATTAAAACTTTCCCACTCTTGATTCCCCTGACTGAATATTCTTCGGTCTTCCTATCTCCATGACTGTTTTTGGCAAGCACCTCTTCCTTCCCAATTAACCAATACAATCCTCTCAGGCTTGACACTTTTTAAAAATAGGATCAACTATTATGGTCTGGCACATCCCCTACTAAGCCACCTCCCCTGTATTCATCAATACCAAGATTCTACACATTTTCCAGGTCCATTATCATATGCCAAAAAATGAAATTAGCCCACTCTTAAATAAGATATAGTTTTCCAAATCATTTTTGATTCTAACCTTCCCTTGGGTTTTTGATATTTATTTATTTATTATTTATAGTTTTATTTTTATACTGAGTTTTAGATTCTCTAGTACTTTTTCATTTCAGAAATATCTGTCTGATCTCTTTTTCTCTCTATTTCTTTCTCTTACCCTTATCTCTTCGTTCATTCATTCATTCAATCTCCATCCATCTATCCACTAGATAATTATTAAGTGCCAGCTATGTGTGAAGAATTGTACTAGTAAACTGCCACCCCCCCAAAAAATTGAAAGATCCCTGCCTCTGCTGCCTTTGTGGAACTTTGAAGATAAATGAGGGAAATAATCACAAATATATATTATTGCAAACTTCACTGAGCACTTACAAAGAAATGTCCCAAATACTGTGGAATTCAGTACTAGAACTCCTGATCTTATGAGAGTTCAAAAAAGATGAAGGAAAATACATATGAGAAAGGTTTTTTTCCAGACGAAAGATAAGAAGACTTTAACTACCTAATGCTGAATGGAAGCAAGAGAAGAATATTCTTAAGTTTTATTTATGTTTTTATTCATTTATCCAGTAAGCAAGCAGCAACTATTTGATTATTTTGTGTCTAGTGCTAGAGGATAGATATTAGGAAGTAGGAAGAACTTTTTCAAATGGGAAGGGGAAAAAGAGTTGGAGAATATGGAGGAAAGAGAGGGAAAGGGATTTAAAGAAAAAAATAATTAAAGGGAAAATGAAAATAGAGCTTTTACGAATATGGAGGGGAAGAAGGTTTGAAGAGAGGAAAGAGGAGGGGACAAAGAAAAGAATTAAACTGTGTCATGTACGTGTACAAATCCCTCACAATGAATGTGATCGTTATGTACTGCAAGCATATACTAATAAAAAGGTAAAATAAAAAACAAAAGAAGTAAATGACACCTTCAACTGTTCAACAAATATTTACTACACACTGATGTGCTGGGCTTTGCTGAGGCACTGCATGTTGTTTCCATTCCTCAAGCCGTGTTCTTCTGTGATGACAACCTTACAAATAATTCATTGTGTATCCAATACAAACTCAAAGAGACTTCTTGGGCTACCCCAATCATACCACATTTGATTGCTTAAATCCAAGTATTTTTCTTCAGTGAAGTGAATCAGTTTATGAGCCTCTGTGAAACATTAATTCTGTCTTTGTGTTGTGTGGTATACACCACTCCCTGTGTGTATTTTCTTGGCTAGGAAACTTCACTTCCATATGACAACATAGGTAAACAGAGGAACTGCTTTGGAGACAGATGTTTAACTTTAATCTTTGTCCAGTTCTGGTCACTGGACATTGTAATCTGTCCTGCCTTCAGGTTTTGTCATTTCTAAAAATGGAAAAATAATAAACTTCCGACATTAATTTTCACAGACTAAGGACAATGCCTGATGCAATAACAAGTCCCCATGAAAAGTGATTAGAGAGTTGACAGCAGCATTATAGTAGCTACAACTGCTGCTGCATGTTGCTTTAGTCTTATAAAACTTGGTTCAAAACTCATAACTACCTGGAGGCCTTTTCAGATTTTTATCATCCTGATTATGTTCCTTTTTATGTTTATTTTCAAATGTGCTCTTTGGGCTCCAAGTAAAACGCTAGCCTGTTCTGTTAATCCCTGCTCAAGGCGACAGACACTGCTTTTAGATAGAGTAGCTCAACCAGTCAGGAATAAAATGCTTAGACAATTCCTTCCTAGAAGGCAAAGAAAGACGGTATTGTTATCATCATCTTAATAGGAAAATTGGATTTGATAAGTATTACCCAAATACTTCTCTTCAAGATTGGTAACAATTATGCTTTTCTTTGTTTGAAACATCTAAAAAATTTACCATTTATCTCCTAATAAGATGATTGAGTAGTATAATCATACAACTGTAGATGTAGCAAGGGCCTTAGAAATCACCCACTTTAATCTCTTGATGTTAAAGAGAGAACAAAAATGAAGCCCGAGTATGTTAATTGGCTTGGTCATAGTTCTGCAAATACAGAACTTAATATAGGATTATTAAAGTTAGGTTCTCTGGGGAAAAGGCTCGGAGAATGAGAGGTGGGTGCAGGAGGGTTTGGGGGAAGAACATTAGAGAATACCTGTGAGGGACTTGAGGTCACAGGCGGGCAGAGGCGGGGCTCAAAGGATCCCACAGTGTTTTCTGAGCTAGATTGGCCCTTCATAGTTGTTCTGAGGTATAAGGACTGGTTTCTGGAGGTGGGCTGTCCCTGGAAAGAGGAAGCAAAATCTTCAAGAAGGGTGATTCTAGGAAAGCTCCACCTCCTAATGCACACATCAGCTGAGATCAAGAGGACATTCGTGCCAAAGTAATCTGGGCAGCCCATTACTCCTTCCACCATCTGGGAGGAAGAGCATTTCATCAAAAGTGTCTCCCAGTAAACAGGTGGCAAAGAGGCTTTTCTACAATTCCTTGCTAATGTTCATTACTGCATGTTGTCTTAATTCCCTCGTTTTAAATAAAGAAGACTATTTGAAGAAGACATGTTTTCCTGAAAAACTTCATTCAACCTTACTTTTGGATGCTCAAGTGCTTTTCAGAACTAATCAGTAAAAGTAGAGGAAAATATAGTGAAGATTCTTGAGGGTAGGACCTCATAATTAAAACAAGGATGTTAATTGACTACCGCTTTGGAAAGCCACCCATGAATGCAGAGGTCACAAATATCTACCTCAGGAAAGTGAGAAAAGAATCATGCAAGTAATGGTCTGATAATTAGATTCAAAACACTTGTTGCTCAAATGCTTAATTTCACACAGTTTTATTGAATCCCTTGTTTATGTTCCAGCAACTGTTCTAGGTGTTGGAGATTTGACAGCAAAGAAAACCAATTCCTTGTCCATAATGCCTGATGTCTCAGAGGCCATTGGCTTGGTTTTCTCACATCTTTTCCCTTTATTGTGGATTTCTGGAAGATGGAGCTATGTTTTGTTTTTCTTAATATTTCTATTGCCTCACTTCATACCTGAAAGTTTAGTGTTTGTCAGGTGAAAAAAATAACAAACTCTTCCAAACATAGAGACAAGTACTTGAGTTTTAATGATTACACCTCTAAATATTTAACTGTTCAACAAATATTTCATCTCCAGCCACATTTCAGAGACATCATAAAACTTTCTAAGGTTGACAGTAAAAGAAAGGAAATGATGCTAGGGTTGAAAAATACATAGAGAGGAAATAATATGATTTGGTAGTCCCTGGAAGAAATAATCCTGGCTTTGATTTTTCTATTGTTGTTTTCATTTTTTCATGGTTATTCCAGCACTTCCAGATTTTTCCGAAGGTTAGAGAGTTTGTAGTTTTGATTTTTTTGTATACTCAGGGCTTTTTCTGAGGTTAGTGTTCAAAATCATCTAAAAGACTCCTATGAAAATGGTATTCCTATTTAAACCTCTTGCAAAACAAGAAAATGTTATTGTTCTATATTTCATTAAACATATTTATTTAAAGGTGGCATTTAAAAGTGTGAGCAAATGATTTATCAAGGTGGTGACAAAGTTAGCTGCACACAAATACTACATGAGGAATATATATATATTTACATATTATATATATATTTTTTTTTTTTTTCTCAAAAAATTGTTCCTAAAATTCTGGCTTAGAAAATTTCGGGCAAGACCCAGTAATGTAACATTTTCAATATTTTATAACTACTTAATACATGGAAACAAACAGAGATTTTGAAGTCAAAAGTTAAATTTCTGTACTGGTTCTGACATTTACTTTGTGACTTTGCAAAAATCTTGAGGCTTATCTGTGTTTTTGTTTGCTCATATTTTTGAAGGGATAGTGAAAATGAATTTCTTTCTACCTTGGGTGGGATGCTAATGTGTATTTAAAAAGTGAGTGTACATAGAAATGTCTTAAAAGTCATAAAGGCTAGACAAATATCCTTGTGAAATAAAGTTCTAAAAACTAAACATCATATCCTCTTTTTAGTCACTATCTCCAGGCATAGTCTTTTGGAAAATTGAACAAAACTCAACTTTGCCATGAAATAAATGCTTGGTGTCATCTGGGTCCTATTCAGCTGTCTTTGCTTTTGGAAAAGTCTTCCTGACAAAGGTATCCATGTCAAAAGAGAATTGAATTGTCAAATGTTCTTTATTTAAGTAATGTGATAATACTTTCTCTATATGTTTTAAATTTTCAGATCTTTTTGAAAATAAGGAAGTGAGTTTATTTCCCAGCTCTGATTCCATTTTTTATTTCCTAATGGTTTTGAAAATGCCTGTGAAAGTTATCTCCTTCTGCTATTTCTGTAATCTTTCTAGGAATGTGACTGATTCAACAGGTAGTTTTTTGCCTGCAGTGTTAGAATTTAATAGCCATGGAAAGCAAAAAATGTGAATTTTCCATAGAAAATATATCTTTACATTATTAACATATAATAATACAGTTATATAGGCAATGAGCATACTCTACTGTTAATTGATAGAAGGGAGTGCATGGACCTATGTGTGCCTATGTGTGTATTTGTGTATGTATATATGTGTCTCTGATTAGCTTTGAGTAGAGCTATTTCATATTTTACACTTTTTATTTCCTCAAGAAAGCAGACCAGCACTATGGCAAAACTCTTAATGGTGTTTTTCCATTCAGTGAGGAGATGGGATTGTCTCTGATTATTTGAAATTGCTATACAGCTTTATTCACACTTGGAAAATAACACATCTTTTATGATCATATTCTTAAGCATTCAGGGCATTAATACCACTAACTCATTCTCCTTAACAACCCCTCCCTAAATTGTTCTCAACTGTTAGATAAATCTGTTAGCAAATGTTTCTGTTACCCAAGTTGATAGTGCTTCACAAAGCACATCTGAAGCCTGTTTCAGGTTTGTTATTGTTGTATGATTTAGTCCTCCCTGTGGGTGTGGCTTTCATTAAGAACACAGTTACTCACACTGTTTATAGATGGTGGTGGATATGTCCATATTAAATTCTGCTACATCAAGACCTTTTAGTATACTAGTTTAAGTGCAAGCATTTATCTTTGATAGGTGATTCAGGCATTTTTGTAACCAGCCTCATGGAAAGTTCTCTGGTAATCTGTGTGATCATATCACTTTGCATCTTGAGCACATACACTACTTTCCTTTCTGTAGGTGAGCCGGCATATGTTGAAGGCCACTTGTTGGCTCAACTGCTGCTGAAACTGAAAGAAGGGAAAGGTGAAATGCCTTTCTCAACAAAAGGGAGCTGATCAGAAAACAGGAATGAGTTTTCTGATGTCCAGATTAGCAAAGGCAGTGGTGAAATATTGCAGAAGTACAAACAAACAGGCCACCACCTCATCCGCTCAAGCTACTCAAGCAAATTATGTTTGCTCCAAGTGTTGTATTGACTATAGTTTGTGCTGCCTGATCTAATTCCCACTCAACTGATGCCATGTTTTCCTGGACATCGTCTGCAGCCATATTATCTATAATTGATTTTCCATTCTACTTCAGATTTTTACTATGGGCTATTTCAATAGAAATGATTATCCAATCCTAAAATAAGTAGGAAAAAATAAGTTGCCAAGATTATTATACTTTGTACTTCACTAAAAATGCATTTCACTAAGAATAAAGAAAATTGTCACAAAGTAACTTCCCATAAGCTTTATTTCATGTTTTTGAGGGGTTTTATTGTCCACACACACATATTCTCACTGCAAAAGTAATATGTATACATTATGAGCTCTTTCAAATTTGTGGAAGAAAGCATTGATAAATATAAGTATTTTATAACAAACTATTCTATTTATAATTGTTATATAATTATAATTTAAATGCTTTAAAATTCCCAAATCAGACATAAGCATTGTTTATATGTATATAGGAATATAGATATAGACACAGATATACTATACACATATTTGTGTATATATATATAGATTCTTTATTAAAATAAATCAAATCCTACATTTTATAATTTTATGATATTATAATAGTATGGATCCTCCCACATCCTTATTATTCAATATTTTTACTTAAGATTCTGACTTTATTGTACTATACTGTCACCTTTATTGTATGACTTTATCAAGTTATATTTAGCTAACCCTTGTTCACTAACAAAGTTTTATTGTATTGTGAGCCTATAGTATCTGGTATATGAGTAATACTCTCAAATGATCTTGTAGCTAATCCTCCCCAAATCCTAGATTATTTTTTTAATTTAAATTCTCAGAAGTTTAATATTTGATTAAACATTATGAATATTTAAAAATATGTATTCTATAACTTTAAATTCCTACAGAAAACTTTTACTAACTTATAGCCTAAATAGTTTAGGTCATACCCATGTTCTGGGCCTTATTAGTATGTTTCAAAACTGAAAATTTCTTCAGTGATAATGTACATTCCCCTAATTTACATTTTTAATACATAAAATGTTTTATGTGTTTTAATTTATATTTTATGAATATATTTTATTATATTTTATTTCAATTTTTAAAAAGTATTGGTTGTCTGATTATGTAAGTAGTATATGTGGAATGATGGGGTGGGATCAGATGATATATAAAAGTTTAAAGAAAAAAGTAAAATTTACTCCAGCTCCCTGGTAATACTATTTCTACTCATTCATTACTGTAGAATGATATCATTTGCAATGTGTTTTTCAGATCTTTAATGGTCATTTGAATTTTCTCTTCTGTTAATTCCCTATTTATATCATCTACCTTTGTATTGTATCTGTGCATATTAATTTATTAGTTTTATTTTAATATTATGGATATGGATTTGTCAAGTGCCTTACAAATTTTATTTTTTTCATAGCTACCCTCTATCTATTGATACTGTACTTCTTATTTTTATCACTAAAAGAAATTAATAGCCTTTATGCTCTTGATTAGATGGTATTTTACCATTAGTAGCATGAGTTACATTTTATTTTGATCCATTTTATATATATATATATATATATGTATATATATATATACATACACACACGTATATATGAAAGGTCACATAGATTCCTCTTTTACCATTTAAAATCTTTAATCCTTCTGATGTTAATTATTGCATATAAGGTGAAGACAAAATCTTTTTTTCTAGCTACTGAGTTTCCTACCTTACTTAAAAAGTGTAAGTTTAGCTTATTGATATAACGTTCTATGTTTTTACTTTGATTTCTGTTCTGTGAAGCTGACATTACACCCGGGTAAGGAATAATTTTTTTAGTCAGTTATGTGTTGATGACTTTTTATATCTTTACCTGATAAGTACTGTCCAGTGAATACATTTGTACATGTGCCATTTTGTACATGAATGAATTGACCTGTATAAGTGAAATTTTAGGGTTTATATTTTTCTCTAAAAAAATTATCATTGTTGTAGAGATAGGAGGCTACAGATAAGTTATGGAGAGAGAACCTATATGATCAATGTGGAATAGATAAGAGATAGAGACTTTTTTGAGTTTATATGTAGTTTAATATAGCTACAGATGGTTATACAGCATATAGTACTGCATATAGTAATATTTACTATACATATAGTAATATGTATAGTACATACAGCACATAGTATTACAGCATATATAGCATATAGTAATATTTATAGGTAAATGTTTATCAGTGTACAAATATTTTCTTGCCCTATTAGTGTCATCTGAGTAGGCAAAGAAGTGACTATACCTTAGTAGCAAAAATATACCTCCAAGTGCTGTTTTTCTATTAAAATTATCCAATAAATGGATCAAGAGCTTCTTGGAAAAATGGCAGGTTTCATGATTTGGGCAGGAAATATACAAAGTGAGCCTACAGCATTAAACAGTGGTAACAAGCAAAGAAGTGCTAAGTACAAAATAAAACAAAAAACAAAAGTGCAGTACAATAATGTAAATATGTCAAAGAAAAGCAGGCACCAACTCAAAGATCTCAATATCCAAAGCTGGAATAATTTGAGCAAGAAAATCAAGAAAATTGTACTGGCATATAACCTAAAGTATAAAATTATTTAATAAGTAACTTTAAAAAGAAATAAATGAGAGCAAATAGACAAATCTCTTACACCTAAGCATTCCAAATATATATTATATACATTATACTTTAACCTCAAAGAGTTAGCACATCGTAATCCTTCCTTCAAATTTAGGGTACATATAGTGACTTCTTTTCAAAGAGTCTTAAATGGAAGAGGATTAAAAATAACTTCGCAGTGGAGAAGCCTGAGAAACACCATCCCAGCAGAGGATTGAGATTCAAGTCAAAAATGCCAAGTCACGTTGACAGTATACACTGTTATGTTGTCATGAGAAAGGCATTTACTTTTGTGGTCTTCCTCCTAGGGACACTCCTCCAGGCTAATCCAGCTAGACACAATGGACAAATCCCAAAAAGGGGCCTTTGTACCAACTATCTGATCAGTATTTCTCAAAACTGCCAAAACCATTAAAAACAAGGAAAGCTTGAAAAAAACAGATAACCAATGATAGCCTAAGATGAACTGATCACTCAACTCACTACAAAATTGTTATCTGAATGGATTCTGGAATGGGATGGGGGGGGCGGGGATTAGGTTAAAAGACAACAAAACATACTATTAACATGGATTTAGTTAGTAATATACCAGTATTGGTTCACTAATTGATAAATGAGGTATAGTAATGATAGATGTTAAAAATCAGAGAAACTGAGTGTGAAGTTTTGGCAATAATCTTTGAAATTTTGTTTTCTGTAAACCCAAACTCATCTAAAATTTTTTAAAATGTATCTTAAAATGAAACACTTCTGAACACTCTTCAACTGAAATTGTGTGTTTTTGCTCCCACCAGAAATGTATGAAAGTTTTCTTCATAAAATATTTATCAAACATCTTGATTTCTGCTACTCTGATCACTTAAAGATAGAATCTCTGTGTAATTTTTATTTTTCTTCATATGAGTAAAGTTGAGCAGCTGTTCAGATATTTTTAAAATATTTATGTGTTTTTCTGTCAATTCTCAATCCAGACTCTGCTTATTTTTCCTTTGGTTTGTTTCTTTTGATTTGTAGGAGCCATAGAGCTAATAGTTTTCTACTTTATATACTTTTTTATTTTTTGGTACTGGGGATCGAAAATATATACTTTTAATTGTGTTGTTCCTTGATATGTAAAATTATTTCATTTACATCAACTTAGTCAATCTTTTGTATAGATTGTGCATTTTGTAGAGTAAGGATTTCTCACTGCAAGTTAAAAATCTTATACATTTTATCTAACACTTTTTTATTCATTAAGTTTATTGGTACATTTTACAATATGATGACATTCATCATTGGGAATTTGTACCTTTACATAATATATCTTGGTTCATATATTTTTCCCCATTCCCCTCCCCTCCATTCAACCCCTCCACCCCTCTCAATTTACAAAGACTTTGTTTCCATTTCTTCCTTGTCTCATATTTATTTCTTTCCCTTCTTTCCTTTTTCCTACCTCTCCCACTTCCCTCCCCTTTGGACCTTCTCTTCCTATTTCACATTATCTATTATACATTTTGATCCTTATTTACACTTTCAATTTCTCACACCAGAAAAACTATTCAGTATTTACACAGATGTGCCATATTTATTTCACTTAAGAGTATAGGGCTGGGGCTGCGGATTTAGCTCAGTGGTTCCAGGGCCTGCCTTGCAAGTACAAAGTGCTGAGTTCGATCCCAGGTACCGAACAAAAAAAGAAAAAAAAAGTGGGTATGGCCTCAGGGCCTGAGATTTAGCTCAGTGGTGCCACCTCCTGCCTTGCAACCAAAAGGACTCGAGTTGGATACCTAAGAGTAGTATGGCCTCTATGTGCATCCATTTAGCTATAAATGTCTCTGGTTTCTCATTCTTTATGGCTGAGTACTCCATTTTATAAAAAAAAAAAAAAAACAAGAAGGTTAGGTAGAACTCTTGAAGACATTGGTGTAGGAAAAGATTTCATGAACAAAACTTCAATTTCATGTGAACTATCACAAAGAATCAACAACTGGGATCTCATCTCATTAAAAGCCTTCTGCACAGAAAGAGAAACCACCAACAGAGTAAAGAGACAACCAGCAATGCAGAAAATAATTTTTACCAGCTGCCCCTCAGACAAAGATCTACTATCTAGAATATATAAAGAACTTTAAAAAATCAGAACTCCCAAATTTAAAGACCCTATCCAAAAATGGGCATCTGAAATGAACAGACATTTCTCACACAAAGAAGTAAAAGCAGAAAATATACATATGAAAAAACATTCAACATCTCTAGTCATTTGAGAGATGCAAATGAAAACAACATTGAGATTCTACCTCACTCCAGAAAGAATGGCTGCTATCAAGAAATCAACCAATAACAAATGCTGGCGGGGTTGTGGGGCAAAAGGAACCCTTCTCCATTGTTGGTGGAAGTGTAGACTGGTGCAACCACTGTGGAAATTAGTATGAAGATACCACAAAAAAACTAGGATTAGAGGTCCCATTGACCCAGATATTCCCCTGCTGGGTATCTTCCCAAAGAATTGAAAGAATTGTACCACAGTGATATTTGTGCACCATGTTTATAACAGCATAGTTTGTAAAAGCTAAAACTTAGAAACAGCCCAATTGCCTATCAACTGGAGACTGGACATCTAATGCTTTTATGGTTTCTTTTTTCACTACTTTCTACTGGTTGTCTCTACTGATATGATTATTAATTTTTAAAACTATTTTTTGCTTTATAGCTTTGCATCCTTCTCTTTTCTTTTGCTTTATATCATTTAGTAAAACAATCTTTTGCTAGGTTTTCTTTTCCTTGTTACTTTGAGTGAAAGAAAATAAACTCTATATAAAATTTTCTTAAAAATTAATTTTAAGGTTCAAAAAATTTTCTCAAAAGTATATTTATGAATCATCACTGACTACCTACAGTGTATCTGAATGTCTGCTCTACCAGGTATAATACACAGAATTCTCAAGATGTCCAACCAAGATTCCATCTACTCATCATTCAATCAGCAAATAATCCACATGATTGTATAAGTCATTTTCTCATCAGTGGGACAAAATTCCCAACTCCCACAACTTAAAGGAGGAGAGGATTATTTTGATTCATGGTTTCACTCTACAGTCAGCTGGCTCCAAGGTAGAAATGGCATGGTGGACCGACCTGGCATATGAGAGCTGTTTATCACATTGTAGCCCGGAAACAGAGAGAAAAGGGGGGAGCCAGGCATCAGAATAAACCCTTCTAATCATTCCCGCACTGTCCAGCCCTTTCCAACAACATGACACCTCCGAACATGATACTTTTGAGGGATATTTTACATCTAAACCATAACATTCTGCCGCTGACCTACCAAACTCATGTCCATCTCATGACAATTATGCAAAATACATTCACTCCATCTCCACAAGTTGCCAAAATCTTAACCATTCCAACATGGTGAAAGGTCCAAGTCTAAAATCTCTGTCACTCAAGACAGACTCTTAGGTGTAAACCTCTACAAAAATTCATTCTAAAAGGGAGGAATAGGTGGATGAACAGAAATCACATCAAAGCAAGACTGAACCCCAGCAGGGCAAACATTAAATCCCATAGCTGCATGTCCAGTACCCAGGGTAGATTGTGGTGAGATGTGAGCTCCAAAGGGCTTGGGTAGCCCTGACCCTATGGCCCTATTGGCTATAGCACACATGGTCTCTCTCTTGGGCTGGCTTTGCTCACTGCCTTTGGACTTCATCAGCATATGACCCATATTCTTGGCATCTCCACCTTCCTGGGGTCTTGACTGCATCTTCAGCTGCACTCTCACAGCTTTGTGAATCACCCTCTAGGGCACCTGGCAAGTACTGTGACCTTGTCATACACTTTTGCCTGGGCTTCCAGGAATTCTTCCAAAGTCTTGATGAAAATCTCTGTGACCCTATAACTCTTGCATTCTGCATGCCTACAAAACCACCAACAGGTGGGTGGTGTCACCGTTGGTTGGCTGCCAGCTTGAGAAGTTAGACCACGTGGGACCATAGCTGCAGTGGCCTCTAAATTCCTAGACAGCTGAACTCAGGGATGCATTTCCTTAGACAACTGTGAATGAACAGGTATCCCAGTGAAATATCTAGTTTGCTATATTTGGTCTTGTGATGGGTAGGGTTTTGTTGATTTTTGAGAGACCCTTAAAGCCTCTTTTTTCTTGTCTCTGAGATACATATTTGGCTTTGTTCTAATGCTAATTTTTCAGCAACCATGGTCTACAAGGCTCCAACTTTGTATATGATTCCTTTATGGTGAGACTAAAATGTTGCAGATCATTCAATGCTGTCATTTTTTCCTGATTCTCACTGTAGATCTGGCTTAAATTAGCCAACATTACCTGTGTCATAGCCATGTTGGGATGCTGTGAAATTTCCTCCACCAGATTAATTAGTCTACCACCCTTTATCTCAGTCTTCCATGAAGTGTCAAGACATAGGCCAAATATAGACATGTTTTCTGCCATGATAGAAGACATATTGGGCCTTAATCAAACTAACAGTGGAGTCCCTGGTCTCAACTGAAACTTCCTTCAGCTGATCTTTATTGTCAACATTCCTGACAGCATTCTAGTCTTCTGAGCACTTACTAATATCACACATCAATCACTGCTTCCAGGATCCTAGGTCTTCTCTAGCCCACATTTCTAAGCTTTTCCAAACTTCTCCTGCAAACCAGTTCCAAAGGGTTCTGAAGCACATGGTCACATATAGACACACTAATGACCCCCCTCCTGGTACCAGTTTTCTGTATTAGCTTTTCCACTGCTGGAACAAAATGCCCAACACTCACAACACAACTTAAAAAAGAAGAGATTATTTTGGCTTATGGTTTCAGTTTATGTTCTGCTGGCTCAAAGGCAGAAAGGGCATGACAAAGAAAGTTATCATATGGTGGCTACAAAGCAGAGAGAGAAGGGAGGATCCAGCAATCAGAATATACCCTTCCAAGTTATTCCCTCAGTGACCAGCCCCTTACAACCTCTGAATATGAAACTTTTGGGAGACATTCTATATCTAAACAATAACAGTGTTAATATGGAGATATTTGCAGATATCATCAGATGATATTAAAATAACCATTGGCTGTTCATGGTGGTATATGCCTATAGTCCCAGCTACTCAGGAGGCTAAGGCAGGAGGATCATTTGAGCCTAGGAGTTTAAGAATACCCTGGTTAGCATAGTGACATCCCATCTCAAAAAAAATGAAGGAAGGAAAGAAAGAAAGAAGAAAGGAAGGAAGGGAGGATGGGAGGGAGGGAGGGAGGGAGGAGGGACGGACTCCTGGATACCAGGGTAGGCTCCATGTAGGCACAAAAACTTTTTCAGGTGGAAGAAGAAAGAAAAGCTAAAGAGATAAGACTAGAAGCAGGTAGCAAAGAATTGAGATAAAAGAGAAATCCCACAGATTGAAGCAAAGGAAAGAATGATTCAATGTGCCATGACTGGCTTCAAAGATGGAAGAAGGGGTTCATGAGCCATGGGATGCTTCTAGTTCCAGAAGCTGAGAATGTCCCCTGATGAGAATAACAAAACAGGACTTGTGCAACAAACTTGTACACCTAAATTATATGAACAGACTAGATAAGTTTGGAAGAAGATTCATCTCAGAAGCTTCCAGAAAAGAAAGCAGTTGATTCAAGTCTTGTGAAATTATTCAGAAGAAAAATTGCCTGACCCCATCACCCTTCTAACCCACAAAACTGTGAGATCATGAATGCATGTTGTTTTAAGCAACTAAATTTGTGATTTTTTTTCCAGTAACAATAGGAAATAAATTCAGTAGGTAAGGAAATTAGCTTGATCTCAGTTCCCTGTACACAGCTATCCTAGCTTTGTTGGTATGATATTGAGATTTAAATTACATGTCAAGTGTTAATTTGGAATAATTTTGTATTTAAATTACTTCTTTATTCATTGCCAACTCTTTCAGTAATTTTATCCAGTTTGTTTTCTTAGCATTTGAATATGTAAGAATATTTATGTCTTCCCATCAATATAAATGACAGCTTATCAGGATAATGATTTTGAAATCACACATTCTTGTTCTCATAATTTGATTCATATGACTAAACTAGTATTGAAAAAGAAACAACATATTCTTTTCTCTCTCAAAAATCATATTTTTCTAATTGGATATTTGTTATTGAATTGTATAGATTGACTAAAGTATGTATAGGATTTTTTTCCTTTTAATCTATGAGTTAATTGGTAAGAATTGTTGATCAGGGCTCCAAAAATATTCTTATATTAAATTTTAAGCAGTTTATGTTCCTTTTATTTTAGTCTTTTGAGGATTGTGAATTTTAGGTTTTATTTTATCTTATTAGCCATGGTACCATTCAATAAATCTAATTTTATTGATATAAATCCCCTCTGAACACTGTAATATTTTATAAGCTTTTACTCAGAAACACTATAGTATTGTTGCTTTTCTTTACTGTTTCTGGAACGACTTTAGTTCTACTGTGGCATCAGTAAATATTGCTTTCTAGTTTATCTTTCATATTCTGCTTTATATTTGCTTTATTAAAATCAGTTTTTTTCTGGCATCTTTTCCAAAAATAAGCTCTTGTCCTTTGTGAATTTGTGTTTTCTTTTCTCCTTTTTTTTACAGAAAAATGTTATTACTTTTTGTTTATTCATCTGTACCTGGAAAAGTCTACTGTGGTCTTATCTTGTCTACTAACATTAATGAGAAGAACCTCCTGTTATAAATATACTCTTAGAATCGGCTTGTCAAATCTTAATCTAGGGAACTATATGACCAAAATGTATATGGCCAGAGGAGGACTTTTCCAGGAAAAAACTGGGAGGGGAAAGCTGTAGCAGCAGGCTGAGCCAAGGAGATGGCTCTTCACAGTGTCTTCTTTATATTGGTGAAGCTGATTTATTTTAACTAATCTTCTCTTCCACTTCGTCTCTGTTCCTTATAAACAATGTGGCTATTTATGAACTCTATCCAGTTGCTTTCATCTACTAACTGAAAGATTATCCTAAGTATCTATTGGCTGTGTCTTTGATGTCTTCCTCACCTTTGATCTTTCTAGAGAAGCTATATCCAAAATCAGCAGTTCTACTTCTGCAGTACTGCCACAGTAGTGATCCCTGTAGATGACATTCCTAACCCTGATGTCTCACACTTTAGTAACCATTTAAGAAGTATAAGAGAAGGCAGGATTATAACAGAGGGTGTTAAATGAGCTTTGATTCCACAAACATGCACACCTACCAAAATATCTCTAACTTTGGGGATTGTTATAGCACACACTTTCATTCAAATAATTACAGGGGACCTTTTATTTCCTTACATTTCTTCAATTATGTTTATGAAGCTTGTAAAGAATGGTGGAAGTGTATTTAATTGCCACTATGTAATGGGGTGGGGGAAGCAAAATCATGCAAAGAATTGCTCACATAAGCCTGAGTCATCATCCATTCCCACAATAAGAAACATTTCATTAAATTCCATGATGTTTTGCACATTCTCTTCTTATCTCTACGTTGTACTTTTTGTATTTCATGTTATATACTAGAAAATGTTAGTTCCTTTGTTGTCTTATAACTACTTAATGTGATAATTCAGTTAATTTGTTCTGCTAAACTTATCTCCTCAATGATTTACATTTTGGTTGTATATTCTCTGCTACTGCAGAAAATATTGGAATGGATGTTTCAATATAAATGCTTCCTTTGACTTTTTATTCATATCTACTCCTAGCAAGAGAAGCGTTAATCATTATAAGGTACAGACTCTGCCTTCTTAAGTTTCCCTTATACTTTTCAAATTGCTTTTCTAAAGATTCACAGTGGTTTACAACATTTTTCAGTTATATATGGCTGTCATTTTCACCTCAAACATAGCAGGTTTGTTTGTAATTTCATTACACTTTATATGAAATAATTAAGTAGCAATGAGCATCACCAAGTTGCCAAAGTGATTATTTTAATAGGGTATTTTGTGTGTGCTTATATATTATGTAGATACCAAATAGTTTCAAAGAATTAATACTTACATTTCTTTTCTCACTTACGACTTAATAATATCTCATGAACTATTCCAGGATATCCTGATCTTTGAAACTCAAGTCTTCATCTGCAAATAACACCTGAACTATTAAGCTCCATTTGAAATGACTTTGTCTTGCTTTCTGTAATAACAAAAATCTACTATGAGCAATTTAGAAGGTTGATTCTCCATTTGCTTTTCTGAAATAGAGAATTTATTGGGAGGTAGTAGTCTCAATTCTTGTTTTAAAATATGACTTTTACTTACTTGGTGAAAAATTATTGATCAACACTCACTGTGTGCCTACTATGTGACAGGACAGGTCTTACGATTCATCAAATAATGAAGAAGAATTTTAGAGCAGAAGGTGTAACAGTTTTCTATTAATATGTGGGAAATACCACACATTTAGCAACTGAAACCAACACATATATATTATCTCACAGTCCTCATAATGCACAAGTCCAGCCAGAGCTACACACCTGCAATCCTGATGTCAGTTCCATTTTAGTCTTGACTGAGGAAGAGTCAAGTGCCATGCCCATGCAGGATACTCACTGAATTCATTTCCTATGGCTCTATGATTAGCCTCTTGCTGGCTAGAGGCACCATAGGTCCAAAAATTCTCTTAAGTCTTTGCCACATAGCCTCCTCTATCATCACTACTTCTTTAAGGCCAACAGAGGAGACTCTCCCCTTCTAGTCTGCTCTGATTGGGTCTTGTATAATGCACCTTAACAGTAGAAGTAACATGCCCTAGACTTTATCATATTCTGGTGGTTTGAAATAACTTGGAAGACTTATTTGCACTTGAAGGGAAGGAGGTATTCTATGGGGAGACTCACTGTGTCCCCTCAGATGTGTCCACTGCAGGAGGTAATCAGAAAACCTGAATGTCCTATTTGAAGTTGTATAAATCTAACTTCCTTCTCTAGTCTTCATTGTGTTCAATTGCTTCCCGCATTTATCTACTTTGTTATTGTGAAATTCTCATGCTGTGTTATGCTTTATAGTCTTCTCTTGGCAAATTTGCATGATAATAAAACACTATTTTAAGGATTTGTATTATTTCATCACAAACATTTGTTTCAGGATCAAACTGTATAAAGCCTAAGTGTGCCATTGCTCTAATTTGGTCCCATAAATAAACTTCACTTACATTAAGCATATTCAAAGGGCATTCACAAGGGCATTCTGGTTTAGCTAAGGTTTGTTGGAGGTTAAGGAATTACCTAGAGGATAGAATAAAATAGATTTCAACTGAAAACTCTGAGTATGACAATTATTTAAATTATTTTAATAATAATTAAGGTATCTTCTTTATGATATTCAATGAAGTCTTAATTTAAGGTCATATTTATTATTTTTACACTAGAATTTTTTGGGGGGATTGCCTTTGGCCATTTGCAATTTCATCATTTATATGAATACATGGGAATTTTCAGGGGGGTCATGGTTAAGGCATTCAGACCATGAAGTACAACCCATTTATTCTAGAATAATCTGAAAATCTGTACAACACTGTGATTGGGGCAACTGGTTTCTCTGTGGTGGGCCTTTCTATGCCATCACAGTTTTCATTTCCAGCTCATTCACCATCTTGTCCCCTAGATGATAGAAGCACTGAATGTATAGAGACCTACTATCTTACCCTGTGTCCATTTCTTTCAAAAATAGCTTTAAATAGAACACCCTTTCTCTTTTTTTTTTATGAGAATAACGACATTTACCTCATGTAGATGTCATTTGTTAAAATTAAACAGAAATTATAAAATACTTATCACCATCAAAAATCACATTGTAAGAACTGGGAGTTTTGGATCTTTGTGTTTCTTTTTACAGTTGTTCTTGAAGATCATGAGGGGCTGCATTACTTACAGGCTTTGGTTAGCACTAGAAGCAAATAGGGAGAAGAATTTTTACTTTATTATATTGAGTAAGACTTGTTCTGTTGCAAAAGACTGAAATATAACTCATAAAAAAGTTAGAAATGTAACATAAAGGTTCAGATGATTCAACAGTATAAGAGTGGTTCTTAGCTTTAGAGATATTTAATTCTTTGAAGTTTAATAGTATTGAAATTAGATCTGTTCCACTGTTTTGTATCTGCTTTAATATGACTATTCATTTAAGTACGACCTCCTCTCAAAATGATCATTTTGAGCTATGAGTTCCCAATTTGTTTCAACAAACTACCTTTGATTAACTTTAATGTTACCAATTTATGTCATTTCCATATTAGTGGGACTATCCCTGAGGAGAAAGGAAATCATTGCTAGGATTGTCCAACCATAGGACCTGTAGCTGAGGCCAGTGCAAACTGAGGCACAAGACAGAGAATGGAAGTGGGAAAATGCTTCTATCATTAGAGAAGTGGCGCAGCTAGGCATTATATCATGAAATCAAATAGTAAGTGTTTAGTACAGAGATGTTTAAGGTAAACGTTCGTTCATATATTGACCATAGTTCATTGGTAATGCACAGATATCCATTCTGAATAACATTACCAGAAATCAAATTTATTAGAAACAAAATCCAAGAAAACAAGTACAAAAGCAGACACAGGAATATTAGGGAAAAACATCTTCAAGAATCTTAGATGCACTGATTATTGGGCCTTCACTAAAAAATCTTCTGAAAATTTGTCATGAATATTGTATTGATCAAATTAAAAATCATGTTTGTGGTGAATGATTTGCTTAGATTGAATCACTTATCCATCCTTTGTACAGAGGTGAGGAGACTACAATCCTACTAATAATGTGTCCAGTGGGAGAAAGGGAGCTTTCCAAATCAAGCAGTGGAAAGAATCATGGTCTGAAATAAGTAGACTTCAGTTGTTTTCTTAACATCCATTGTGATTGTCTGTATAACTGCTTAGAAAAGGCCATTTAATCTTCTTGACTTTAGCTATAAAGTTGAGAGATGAGTATGGGTTATTAATGGATTAATCTTCCAAGGTTAATTCAACAAGAAAACAGAGAGGCAGAGTATTTGTAATTATTTACAATGACGCTATGAGAAGGGATCTTTTATTATTTTCTTCTTTTAGTTAAAGAAACTGAGCCACAGAGAGCTATATAAGTGGTTCTATACCTAATTTAGAAGTGGCAGATGCATGAGCGCAAGGTTCCAAGTTCAATCCTCAGTACCAAAATAAAAAAGGAAGTGACAGAGCTGGAATTCAAACCTTAGCACTGTATGTTATCTTTAACTGTCTTACATCCTACAAAGATACCAGTCACTGATCCATACATTGATCATTTATTTAAAACTCAATAGGAGTTTTTAAAATGTTGTAGCATGTAGAATACTTGCAAGAATAATTCCCATGGATTTTCATGGTAGATGTCCTCTTGAGAGGAGAAAAACAACAGTGAGAAAGAAAATAAATGATTCTTTTTCCTTCTCTAATTCTGCTTACCCTATACACATTTTTTTTTTTCTGGTAGACAGACATTTAATGCATCCTTCTGTTTCCAAACTTCATGGACCAGCAAGCTCTCATCTTTTACCTGAACTCTCACATAGGAAAGAAATTACCTACTCAAGTTGATTACATTAGTTATGAAATAAATAAATATATGTTCATAATCATTCCAGAATAGAAACAAAATTTTGTGCCCAACCCTTAGGAGGAATTAAAAGCTAAAGTAAAATGAGCATTATAGAGAGGCTTGTCATTGTGTAAGAATAAGCATCCTAAGACCAAGCAAGATGACATCATAGGGGGATTTCACATCATCTGTCAAGGTTTAACAGATTGCTATTAGGTTGAAAGCTCTTTGCACTCTTGTCATCTGATTAGGAATGTACAAACAACTGTTCCTGAGTGTTTACTCAGAATGAGAGTTCTTTTTTAATATGAAAGGGGCATTTGGTATAACTTTACAAATGTCCAAAAGTCCTCTGAAGTCAGTAGGAGTTGTGTAGATGGAAAAGAGAAACTTAGACACAGAAGTTTGATATGGGCCAGTGGGTTGAAGAAGCCTTCAAAGAAATCTTGTTTGTATAAGTGTGGGGTTTTTTTCTCAGTAGCATTTGTCGGTTGATAATGATCTGGAAAGACTTAAAATCTGATGTGTTAAGACATTTTTGCAAACAGAACTAAGCATGCCTCAGGGAAGAAATAATGGAGCAAACCAGGGTTGTGAATGTAGGAATAATTCTGGGAAGCAGCTATTACATAAAACCCTTTTGTATATTTATGAATCTCCTGTGTTTGTGTGTGTGTGAGGGGGATACATAGTGATAAGATACTATTGCCACTTGCCCCTCAGTTGGACCGCCTGAAACAGCATTTACACCTACCTTTCATCCACTTACTCATAGGAACAGTGAAAAAAATCACCCATACAATCAATGTGTTAACATTTATAATTGTGTGTGTGTCTGTCTGTCTGTGTTAAAGGGGAGGGTTTGTGAGATAAGAAGGCAATCACTAAAAAGTGAGAAGTGCTCTGTTTGCTGCAATCTCCAAAAAAATAGTTTGGGTGTCACCTCGCATTTGGAATCCTCTAGGCATGAGCCTTGGACCCTGAATTAAATATTCTGCATGTGAGATGATGATTCCTGGACTCCGGAGAGTTTTGGCCATGTAGTCTATCCATAGAACATGTGCCCTGCAGAGGTTACTTAAGTAAACTCAATACCTGATGAATGCATTTGAAAGTAAGACGTTCTTTAGTCCCTTTTCTGTTGCTGTAGCTGAATATCAATGTTTTGGTAATATACAAAAAAGAGATTTATTTAGGCTTTGGGTACTAGAAGTTGAGAAGCACAAGTTTAGGTAGCTGTGAATATTTGGGCCCTTGTGCTGGAAATCTCAAACAGTATAGAAGAGGTAAAACATGAAGGATGGCTTCACTTATAACAACCCATTCTCATGGGAATTAATCCAGTACTTTAAGGGGGAGAACTGACTAGTGCAAGAATCAACCCACTCTCACAAGAAAGAAATTATTCCTTCTTAAGGAACTGATCACCTCTTAAAGGCCGACCTCACACTACATCAAAATGACAATTCAATTTCTACTTGTATTCCAGAGGAAATAAACCATGTTCAACCTGTAGCAGCATTTAAATGTTTTTAGCAGTTCATCAAATAAATCATCTTTAACATATGAACAGATGATATTCTCAAATATATATCTGAAATCAGTTTCTTAAAAATTGAAGAATATATGTCTATATATTTTGTCTAGAACCATTGTCTATATTGGTCAAATTCCAAGGCTAAGGATTTGGGCTGGTGGCATACCTTAGTGGTAATACATTTGCCTACCACATACTGGCCCCTGCATTCAATCCCCAGGTTTACAAGAATGAAAACTGAAATGAATAAAAAACGTGAAAGACAATGACCTGATAGTTGTATAGAAGTGAGCCACTACAACAATAATAATGGCCATCATAACAGCTGGCAAAAAATGTATTACTATATTAACTGTGAGAAAAATTCTGATCTAAGAGCTTTACATGCACTTATGTAGTTAATCTTCAAATTGTCTCTATAAGATAGACAAGATTGCCTATCAGTTTACAGATGAGTAAACTAAGGCAGTTAGTATAAGTAGTTGCACAAGGTCCCCAAATTGAGAAGAGGAATTGGATTTAACCCATGCTGACAGCTCTAAATCTACCCCTTAAACTGTCCTCCAGCTGCTCACTATTTCACTTCAACATTATCAAGACCCAACATATATTAGGGTCTGTTCTTGGTGCCCAGGTTACAGTGGAATAGCATTTCAGTCCACGGGAAGCTGGTGAGGAAGAAAGAGGTGCACATATAACTACAACAGTGAACTGAGCAGAAGTGCATGGAAGATAATGAAGTAGGAGATTGAAATAAGTGATTAACTCTTGTTGAAGGAGATTTTATGATGCAGAAACATCTGAGATGCCTTTTGATGCATGAGTAGGAGTTTTGACAAATGATGGAAAGGAATATAATAGGCAAAGAAGTGGCATGCATATTTCTTAAGGTCAGTTTGCATTAGCAGGATGTAAATCAGTCACTGTCATTTTAAACTTCTTGTCATTCCTGGTGGAGAGTAGACCTTAAGTAATGGAAGATTGTTTTATTTTGCTAGAGGTGGTGAGTATTCAACCCATGAGCTCCAAGTCCACTACCAATGAGCCCAGGCTGGCCTTGAATTTACAATCTTCTTGCCTTAGTCAGTCGAGTGTGTGGGATTACAAGAGTATAAAACCATGCCTGGCTTGAGCAACTGCTTAACATTTGGACATTATCATGGGACAAACACTGTGTTTGGTGCTTTGCAAGGTGTAATTCAATTTATCCACTCAATAACTGGATTATAGTAGCTACTTTTAATTAGTAAAATATTGCAAATGGTAGTTACACAACATATAAAAAGAGCTACAGTTCTAACTCAGGTTTAATTGATATGAACTCAATTTAGGTTTACTTAAAATGAACTTTAAGTCAACCTTTGGTGAATCTTCAGATAACAGTGAAGTATAGATATTTATGGATACCATAGTGGGGATGCTTAGTTGATAGATAGCCTGTATGAATAATACATCTTTTTATTCATATAGCTCTAGTAACATTAAAATAGTTCTTTGTGTTGAATACATTTAAAACTATTACCAAATTTGGGGTTATACTACTACATCAAAAGAATATTCTTTTTAATTTCAAAACTGATTATATAATACTGAAATTATTTGCTGTCTTTTAAGAGAAAAACATTAAATGCTTGAGTGGAAATTCCCAAAGTGGTATTTGCTCACATTCTGATCCAGGCTTTATCCCCAAGAGCCGTGCACATGAGGCTGCCGTGAACCTTTTGTTAGACTTGGTATTAGGTGGGCAGCACAAATCTAGTATGGTACATTCACGCCACAGCATTTGTCTCAGTATTTCAGATTTCCTGTGCTAATGTCAGAAAACCCTTTGCCTAGTCCTGGTACTGTTAGTGTAAGGTCGCCATCGGTAGAGCTCTGCTTTGTTCATGGAGCTGAGCCTGGACAGCTGCAGCTTTGTAGATAGGCAGTGTGTGATCCTTCATTTCGTAGGAGAAAAAAATACAGATTTCATGCATTGCAAATAGGATGCTGTCCTAATGAATTACATAGTAGGCTCCTGATTTGTTTAGAAGTTCGGTATAGACCCATATGAAATATTATTTACATGTTGGTCTTATCCATAGGGGAAACTTTTCACATTTTTATTTTTACCTACCCTGTCTAAAGAAAATGTCTTCATTGACTGTAACATAAAAGTATTGACTTCAGTAATTTATTCCTTTTTGCTATTTTTTATTCTCCCAGATTATATGCTCTTGAAATATAGAATAGAATATATATGTCCTAGTTTAAAATTCTGGGAAACTTTATAATTGAAGTTACAGAATTATAGTTTAAATAGAGAAAGCCCAATTTATTTAATCTGCTTACTGCAGCTTTCCAAGATAAGATATGTCAGAAGGCTAAAAAAGTCTTCTTGATCAGGACAAGTTCCTCTGAAAGAGCCTTTGGATTAATTATGATCCTTTCACTGATTAAATATCAGTGACTAATCCTCTGATATAGTGGGAAGAATCTACAGATGTAATTGTTGAAAAACACAGGGATAAGAATAAGACTTCTTTTAATCATATGAAGTTATGATTATAATATCAGATCCTATCTGCTATTGTACTGTGGAGGCTTCTTAAAGCTTTGTAGCTTATTTAACCTGAGGAAGGAGAACAAAAATCTGTAACAGTTATTTTGAAAGATTATATGGTCTTTTTGTAATTGTATCAACTCTGAGTAATATAGCAATTGGCATTTGAATATTGAATACCCACTCTTTGTAAGCGAGCATGTTGGAAAGAAGAAAAGTGCCTAATGACCAAAATTGCTCTATACAATTTGTTCACAGAGTTTAACTTTTCCAGAGGTAAGCATCTTTCTTTTCCCAAATAACTACAGACTTCAATAAGTAAACATCAGGTATTGGATTCTATAGAATCTCCAAGCTGGAAGGGAGGCCATTTAATCCATCCTTTCTTCAACTGTACCTTTAATACATTCTGATCCATAGCATTCCTTTTTTTGAACTATGTAATCTTTTCTAAAATACCTCCCATAATGAATAATTTACATATCTTAAAGCTATACAGCATTTGCAAATAATTTGAAACATTAAAAGTTATATTCCTGCAACTTCTACCCGTTGGTCCTAATTTTATTGCCCCTCACTTTAATAATATTAATATCATTCCATATGAATTAAATCTTTATGATGACCAAAGAGTATAAATGTTTAAGAAGTTGTAATAAGATCTAAGACAACAAAACTATGTTCCATATTTACCAGAAAATAATGTTTCAATAAAATACTAAAAATTTAAGTAACTTTCAGAAATAAAAACTGAATTTGAGTTTTAACCTGGATTCTGATGCCCATTTAATAAAATGTATATGCCTAGTTATCATTATTAACTTCAGTTAGACAAAGAAGTATAGTGGTTAATCCATAGGTGTGTATTCCAACTGCGTAGTTTGGATTCCTATTGATTTCTACTACTTACTAACAATTCCATTTTGGTGAGTTCTTATCCCCTTTTTTAATTAACCATTATTAGTACCTGCCTTATAGGGCAATTGTGTGATTGTAAGATAATTTTTTATGAAATGCTTAACAACCAGTCTAGTCTATAAACACTCTTTAACAATATCTTTATTCATCAAATATCTATTGGGCCAGGGATTTAGCTCAGTGGTTCTGCTAACTGCCTCGAAAGCTCAAGATCCCAAGTTGGATCCCCGGTACCGAAAACAAACAAACAAACAAAAATATCTATTGATGCCATACATATCAGGTATCTCATCTAAAGTTTGATTTCATAGATCACACTGTTGGAGTAAATTGTTTCAGAAAATTTTTTAAAAGTATGTTTTTCCTCATATTTTTCTGGCAAGACCCAATAAACATAATTTTTCTCATGCTTTGGGAGAGTGGTCATTAGATTACACACTCTGTTTAGTTGCAAAGCAATTGTCATTCAGGTTAATTGTTAATGTAATAGTTCAGGTAGGAAAAGATTCATGACATATTTTCCATATGATAATCCATTAGAGATGATTTTTTTGCTGTACATATTATGATTCTTGAAAGAAATCATATCAGAGTCCTTTATTGAACTCATTAGTTGTTTTCTTTGACCCATTGTTGGACAAGCCTCTGCAATATGATGTTCATCTCTTTTTGTTGCCTGAAATGAGATATAACTCATTATGTATGTCACCCTTCTGTAGATCTATCTTGATACCTAATTATTTTCTAAGACCTCCCTTATTAAAACAAGAATATCAAGTTTCTAGTCTTGAAATTAGCCAGGTTTTACAGCTTTTTACATTAAACCTATGTTACCTTTCTAGTTATTACTAGTCTACCAGATGATAACCTGGAGGAGTGGCCAGTGTTTCCCTTTCTTTATGTTTTTGTGGACTGTCCTGAGCATTTCTACATAGCCCTGCGTGGATCATGTATGAAATTTTCTGCTCTTGATAATTCTGTAAGTAACTTGTTGTATTTGGCACAGCACTTTCCATATGTGGGTTGATACAGAGCCTTTTGCTATTAAGCACTCTTAAGATATCTACCCATTCCCCAAATTTAGTGACTACCTCTATGGTATTGATAAGCACTCATAGGTTCCCCATTACACTCAAATATTCAGGGAATTTTGTCCACAACCCTCAATGAACAATCATTGACCATAGTCACCCTGAAACCTTCAGCCAGTTTGACCTAAGCAAGCAAACAGATCCTTCACAGTGGTAGTATATCCCTCATCATGCATTGATGTCTTGCTTCTGTATTTAACACATAACAGAAGAGATGCAAATGCATTCAGCTCACAGAGGAAACACATCCTGTTTTTGAGCTGCCTACACAGATAATATTCATCATTTCTAAACTAGATGCAAAGAATATAACATGAATGTAATGTATTATTTACTCAGAATTAAGTCTATCTGGAGTTCTTTTTCTTTCTTTGAAAGAAAATGTTTGCTTAAATGTTCATACATAAATTAGATCAATACAGGGACTGTCTTAGTTTGTTCCTGGTGTTGTAAACAAAATACCTTAGATGGGGAAATTTATAAACAACAGAAATGTATTTCTCTCCACTTGAAGGCTTGGATGTACAAGATCACGGGGCTAGCAGCCTTATTTTGGGGCAGGGCTTCTCTCTGCTTCTAACACGGTGCCTTCTTGCTGAGTCTTCACATGGTGAAGGGTAAAGTAGTTTAACAGACTCCCACAAGCCTTTTCATAAGAACAATAATAACCTTTTAAAGGCCCCACCATTTATTACAATTGCATTAGCAATTGAGTTTCAACATACATCCTGGATGGGCAACATATTTAATTGAGACCAGGCACTAAGATTTGCTGGATGCCAAACAGTATTATAAATCTTTAAATACTTTACATGATTTGTTGTCAAAAACCTGACAAAGAAAGTTTTTTTTTGTTTGCTTCTTTGTTGTTTGTTTATTGCAGTACTGAGGATTGAACCCAGTGAGCTACCGCCCCAGTGTTTTCTTCAGTTTTTATTTTGATGCAAGTTCTTGCTAACTCTTCCAGGCTGGACTTGAAGTTGTGATCCTCCTACCTCAGATTTGAGTAGCTAGGATCACAGTACATGCCTCTGCAACTAACTTTTACAGTTGTTGAAGAAAAGAGTCCTTTGTTTATATAAACCTTCCTATATCCATGCCTTATGCAATGTAACTTGACAAGCTCCTTCTATCAAAAGCTGAAGACTTTCCACTTCTGCTTGAACATGGTGTGATCTTGTGGAGAACTAGGTAATAGATTATGGTAGAATTAGATAACATGCCAATTTTAAATCCAGCTCTCAAGAGACCTTGCCTCCTTTTGCTGTAATTGAATCCTGCCTATCTCCTATAACAACAACCTTAGGCTATCAAGGTAGATAATAAAAGATCCAGGGCCCAGTTAGTAGTCTCATGGTTGCCAAGAGCAGTCCAACACAAGATATGTGAATAATATCTTTGTTAGATCTCCCAGCTTCTCTCTCTGTATCCACTGATCACAGAACATAATTAAACCCTAAAAGATCAGCCAGCCTATCCGAGATCAATAGAACAGCCCAAATATTTAATATCTTTCTTTCTTCTCTCCCTTCCCTTCTTTCCCTTCTTTCCCTTCCTTCCTTCCTTTTCTTTTCTTTCTTTCTTTTTTCTTTCTTTCTTTCTTTCTCTCTCCCCCTCTCTCTCTTTCTTTCTTTCCTTCCTTCTTTTCTTTCTTTCTTTCTTTCTTTCTTTCTTTCTTTCTTTCTTTCTTTCATAGGGTCTTGCTAAGTTGGCCAGGCTGGACTCAATCTTCTGGTTCTCCAACCTCAGCCTCCCTAGTAGCTGGGATTACAAGCATATGCCAATGAGCCTGACTACCTCATTCAGATTTCTGAGGAACAACATATGAATCCTGTTTCAAACCACTAAGTTTTGGGTTGGTTTATTATACAGCAATAGCTCGAGAATGTAGGATACTCTCTTGCTAACATATTCCTCCTTCCTCAGTCACCCAGCACACTGATGCTCTTAATGAAAAAGGGGAAGAATTATTCAGTGTTTCTTTATGCACAGTGCTTTATGTACCCATTTTGCCCTCAATAAATTGGGAGGAACAGATCTTCACAGATGAGAAAACTGAAGCCTTTAAAGAGATTCCTGCCCCCAAGTGGCTCCAATATTAAGTGGCAGTACCAGGACTTGACATAAACAAGAAGTCTGTATTCTTTTCCCTTTGGTGCTTTTCATATCCCCGTTCTTTATGACATTTATGTTTAGCAGTTGTCATGAAGATACCTCATCTTTAATCCCAGATCAATAGAACCACCCAAATATTTATATCTTTTTTTCTCCCTTCCCTTCCAATAAATCTTTATTATTAGATGTTCTGGGGAATCCCACAGAATGTTTAGCAAGTAATCATTCTTTTATAATCACTGGTATTTGGGCCTGTCCTAGGTGGTAGAAAGAACACCAAGTCCAGCGTCTTCCCCTCAAGATCAAAGCTCACAGCATTAAGAATTGTATTTCATGCACTGTAGGACTGGATCAAAATAATATCAACAACAGTACTCTTCAGATTAGAAGACCAGCACTTTCCATTGTGAATCGCTTGTCATCCTCTCTGTTATCAACCCCTTCTTGTATCCCCTAATTGTTTTGCTTTAGATTCCTCATGTGTTTATTATTCCTTCTGCATGGAATTTTCTTCTTCCAGATTCTTATGGGGCCGATACTTCTTTTTATTCAGGCCATGGTCTAATTTACTTTCTCAGAATAGCCTTTCAAGACTTTGCTCCAGCACTGGGTACTATTTTATTGTCTTCATATCAGTTTTCACCATCTGTCATTAGAAATTTTCTAATAAGCTTATTTATGTTTTGTCATCTGCCATCATGACACAGTCTCCATCGGGGCAGAGACTTTTTCTTTCTTCTTTTTCTTACTGCTATATCCTCAGGCTTCACTCACAGAATAAACACAGTAAATATTTGTTAAAGGAAATGCCTACAGCATTTTAAATTATTCAACAGCAAGGTGAGACTTGGTCCAGTGTTACTTACATTCATTTTCTTCCTGATGCTCCACTATACATGTCTTCCACTTGTCTAGTGCAGAGTCACAGATGATATAGTAAAACCATATCTGGCCCTGTCAGTCTCTAGCAGGGTCTGGGAAAATTGCTTATCTTTAAAATCTGAACACGTCTCTCTATTTAGTAAGATGCTGTGTGGCATGGATATGATGATGACCTCACTGTCATGCTCACTTATGTGTCTCTGAAGTGTTTCCAGATGAGATCAGCATCAGTAAAATAAATGGCCCTCTCTCATATGGCTGAGCACCATACAGTCCCTTCAGGGTCTGAATAAACTAAAGGCAGAGGAAGGCAAGAATTCACCCCTTTGCCTCTTGCCTCTTGAGCTAGGTCATCTCATCTCATCTTCTTTGGTCTTGGACTGGGGTTTACACCATTGTGTCACTGTACTCTCAGGTTGTCTTGCTTGGACTGAATTATACCACTGTATTTCCTGGGTCTTCAGCTTTCAGATTCTCAGTCTGAATAATCACTTACCCTATTTCCTCTAATAAATCTCATTTGACAGGTATATGACATGTATAATTCACTTGACATATGTACATGGTATATGTGACATATTTGACATACATATGATATACACATCACACATATAGCATAAATGTAAAATATATATCATATATATTATATATGTCTTTTATCATGTACATTAATGGATGTACAAATGGGTATCCTACTGGTTCTCTTTCTTTAAAGAATCCTGCTTAATACACCAGCATGTGGTACAATCTCAGTAAAATAAATTGTATCCCTGTTCCTTTATCTTTCTGTTCAAATTCAAGTTCAAATCTCATCTAGAGCAAGAGTCAGTGTGGGTAAACTTTTTTTTGAAGGACATACAACCTCTATCATAACTACTCAGCTTTGGTATTGTAAAGTAAAAGCAATGAGGGTCTATACCTAAAAGAATGACTGTTTCAATAAAACATTATTTCCATAATATAGACAAATGACCTGTGACCCATGGTTTACTGAATGTCTACTCTAGATTCTGATTTTGTTGCTGTTGTCTATTTGAGTTTGCTTACATGCTAGCTTCTTTCTGCTTTCGCCTAATTCTCCAATTTTGTGCAGCTTCAACCAAAGCCAGGACTTCCTGAGCTTTAATCTTCTATTTTATCTCTGGTAGTCTCTTCTTTCCTTCAGCTTGCAGTTCTGGCAGAGTCCCTCCTAAGTGTCCCTAAGCAGCACCATCACTCCAGAACATGCCTTCAGGGGCCATGTTCTATGAGTAAAAGGAAACACTTTTTGCTTTGGGAAAATTTCCTGACAACTCTCAAAAAGTACTACTTGCTGAGTGGATCCACCTGAATCCACCTTGCTTAACTGGTTTCTGAGAGCAGAGGTCTGGAAGCAAGAAACATAGGGTTAAGGCTTTGAGCTACTGTACTTCTTTTAGCATCAGGGTTTCTCTCTCATGGCTTTAATTCACATGTTAGTTCCGCCCTTTTCCTGAAATCAGAGCATCACACATTGTACCAAGTGGTCTGACTATAACTTTTGATCATATTTTCAATTTCTTTTGGCTGCAAGCATTCCCCTGGATTTTAACAAGCATTGCAAAAATAAAGGCACTCTATCATTTTATCATTTAATTCTCTGTGTCCTACCAAAGATAATGTCCAACAACAGCAGAAATCCACTCTCCAAAGTGGATTCCCACCAAACATGAATGAATGTGGAGCAGCAGCAATCTTTTAGCGTATGTAGCTTTGGTTTTTGTTTGTTTTGTCTTATAATTTGATTTTATTATGGTTTGACAATTTGTTGGAGAAAGCAGAGACATGTCTAGATGATCTGGGGTTAAAACATATGACCTGGCAGTAAGCCCTCTTTAAAAAAATGTAATAAAGATAGGAAATGGCATGGAAGCTTGCAAGGAGTTGTAATAGTGAGTGACCTTGAGCTTAAGCTTCATCCTTCTTGCAGTGCCTCATAGCAATGCATATTAGAAATCTGGGGGTTTAGAGCAAAATCACATGTTCTGAGCAAGTAAAGTGAGCAAGTAAGTGAGCCACATGCATGCACATTCATGGCGGAGTTGAGGGACATTGAAACCCTGGAGAGGACAAAACAAGCCAGAACAAACCTATTGTGAAGAGAACAGTCACTATTTCTCTCCAGCCAATTATACTCATACAGGAAGGAGAGCTCTACTTTAACATATCTTGTGCAATATACTAAATAATTAGATGTATTTGAACCTTTTCTTTTTCTATGTTCTTAATCTGAAAGCTTATTTTAAAATGCACCAAATAAACATATCTGTTAGGAGAAATTCAGTCCACTGACTTTTAGTCTATGGCCTCTAAATAGTTTTTGTCTCTAAAATGCTCAGAGTAGTTTAAAATATGAATGAAGGATCCTTATTATTAATAAGACACAGTGAAACATTATACATATTGAAGATTTGTCTTGTCAGAAGAACCATATGTCTCACTCATCCCTCAAACTTGAACTACCTATCAGCAAGCAAAGTCTCTGATGCAGGACTAAAATATCTTCGTCTTTTTTACTATTGCTTTTCAGGAATATTTTAGTTGCTCTCCTCCTTACTCATTCACTCATTCACTCTCTCACAGGACAGAAGCATATTCTTGGCAAAGTAAAGGGCATAGTACATAAATAAGCAACGAATATATGGTATCAAATTACAAATTAGAGTTAATTACATAAAATTTAACTTAGCCAAAGTTGACTTTAAAGCTCACCTGTTCTTTCTGTATTTTAAATTTGAGAGGGTCATATTCAATGTACATTGTAGCATGTGACTTCATTTGATCAAAAACATTCAATTACAATTTGCATATGGGCTATGAACAAAAGTGTCTGTATGAATTCCAAATGTCTAAATAGTAATGGTAGTTTTCATTTGCATCATAATTGTCATAATACTTACATATGTACCATGCACTCTTTTGAGCATGTCATACATATCAAAAATTCATCATTGGCATTACTTGTTATCTATAGACACACTTATTTTTAAAGTTTAAATTGGGATTTCTCTACATTAAGAAATACTTGAGTAAGACTATCTCATAAAAATGAAGTCAAGCTAGGTAAAATCCAACTTAAACAAAAAAAGATTTATATTAAAGAAATTCAATCAAGATATTTTGGTTATCCAGTATGTGCTGCATACTCTGCTGAATATCAGGCTGCACACTTGGGTGAGGCAGTGAGTCAGGAGGTGGGGAGGAGATAAAGGCTATAACTTTCCAAGGTACTATCAGGGTGAAAAATGAGTGACTCAGGAGGCTAGTAGGTAGTTTGGGTTTGCCAACTAAGTCACATGTTTTTCCTAACTACCTTTCTAGGACACACCTCCTGCTTTCTGTGTATGCACAGGTATATTTGTTGGTAAAACATTCAGAGCTCTGCCAGTTTTCCAGGATCCCAGTTCCATCTTCATTCCTCAGGAGAAAGTTTCTGGGCAAACCTGTCATGGGGGACCATAACTATGCCTGGTTTTCCTATATCTGCTATTAAAATTCTAGATTTTTACCCATGGTACTTTATAATAGTTTCTCTAAAATGGGATTGAAAATGGTATCTTTCTCTCTGAGGATAGCTAACATTCAGTCATTGGTACCACCAACTGAGCCATTAACTTATAACCCTTTTTTGTGCTGGATCTTTTTGTCTGACTCCCTGCAGGATGCATCTTAGTATCAAGGGAAGATTAAACAAAGATGTCAACTTAAACAATGATTCTGTGAGGGACTAGAGCTAAATAGTCCAGAGAAGTAGACATACTGCTTACTTCCCAGGGAGCAATGGGAACATAGTATGGAATCTTTTATAGGGTGTGTACCTTAAATCAGATGACCATGGTTAAATAGAATGTGGTAAATGAACCACTTGATTTATCAGAAACTGATCATATTTAAAGTGATCCTTTGTATATATAAAATGATAGAGTGAAAAAGAGGTTGTATGAGATTGTTTTCAGGTGAATTTGGCTTGCTCGCATACAAGCTGTGTCTTATCTCATGCAATAGACAGATCACCATTGCTTTTTTATTTTTCAGCCTTAGACAATTGTGTTGCAAATGTAAATTCTAAGATTAAGACAGTGGTTATCAATCAAGTGGTGGGCATTGTAATGTTGACAGGCTCTTTAGACACAAACTTTATATCTATTTTTGCATATGTGGAATCTTCCATGGAGAATTTTCTTAAAACTGGATGCTGCCTGAAATCATCTAAATTTCAGATGAAGATGGTCCATTTTAGCATTATTTCTGTGCAAACTCATCTCATCCCCTTGTTGTATCCCAGAGTTTTGCAGGTGCCTCTGTCTTTGCTAATTACTCCTTTCTATCTATTTCTTTCAGTGTTGACATAACCTCTTTCCTTTCATGGTTGCAAAATATGTTTATGGACTTTGTTATAGTAATTCTGCAGCTAAAACTGATCACGTGTGGAGTCATAAAGTATGTAAAAGGAGATGACTGAATATAGCTTTTTTATTTTTTAAATGATAAAAATGAAGGCTGGGAATATCAAATAGTTTGCTTAAGGCAATGATTTGCATACATTTTCATATCATAGCATGGGTGGAATACAATAATATATACATGCTATACCAGACAATGCTGAGCACTATTAGTGTCTACACCTGATCACTTCAAGGATTGCAGTGACTATTGACTTTTCCTGGCCCTTCTGAAGGCTCAAAGATGACGAGCTAAGCACAGTCTAACTCATTAATGATGTACTCATAATATACCATTGCAAAGCTCTAGTTTAAATTCAGTTGATAGCACAGCTACATTAGTCCACCCTTTATGGGCTGAAGATGATGTATATTGCCTCATAAGTTATAGGTAAAGTTGAGACTTGATTCAGTAGGTCAAACCTTATCTGGAACTTCACTGCTTAGTTATATTAGCTCTTGTCTCCCATGTATTTTAACTTCATTCTCAGAATGATTATTATCTTATGATAGTAAAATGGTTAAATCTCTTTTGTTAAACTCCTACAATAATGAAAAACTCTCTTCAAGGGTTCTTATAAAAATTGTTCTGACATCTTATTGGTTCTTAATGGAACACAAAACCCATCCCTAAAACAATCACTTCACTCAGGAGAAAAGTATTCAGTGATTACCTTAAGCCAAGGTCATGTGATTTGACTTTGTGTGGATGTAAGCCTGAATACAATAAGAAAAAGAAAGGAAACTAGAAACAATAACTAAAATAAGGTTAAATGATGGTGGATGGTAAAAAAGAAATGTTTTCTGTGTTCTAAAAATTACATTTCCTGAGTCCTATATCACTGTGATTATTCTATGCATTGTATTTGTTATTATTATACCTTTTTGTATATGTATGTTTCAAGAAATACTTTTTGGAGTGTCAGGGTTATAAAGAAACCAGTCTTCTTCATTACAACAATTAAAATTGGTGATATTAATTGAAATTTTAATTTATATATGAATGCTTAATACATCTAATAAGGGACAATTATTATCACAACTAAAATACCAATTTTGGAAATATACTTGCTCAAGATGTTTATGGACATTTTAAAATTTTATTAAAAGTTAAAGTATTTATTTGATTCATGGTTTCATTTTTAATCATAAATCCTATGTAGTCATTTCAGAAGTACTTGGGATGCTATGCATAGCATCTGTTTTAGTTCTTTCTAGACTTCTATAACAGAAGATTAGAGAAGGGGCACTAGTTAAACAAAGAAACTATATTTTTTACAGTTTTGAAGGATGGAAAGTCCAGAATCAAGATCCCAGCATCTACTGAGGGCCCCTGCGCTTGGTCACACCACAGCAGGGGACATCACACGGAGAGAGAGCAGGCATGAGAGAGGGCAGAACCAAGAGAAAGACCAGGGAACTGGAGCACTGGTTAGTGACAGAGCACTTGTCTAGTATTCGTGCGCCCTGGGTTTGAGTGCCACCACTGCAAAAATAAGTTTTAAAGTGTTAACAAAGAGAAAGCATATGAAACTGAACTCATATTTTTAGCAACCTACTCAGGAAATAATGAAGCCACTCTCACAATAACAGGATTAATCCATTCATGACCTAATCACTTCTTAAAGGAACTACCTCTCAGCACCATCATAGGAAGAGTTACAGAAAAGAGCAAAAAAAAAAAAAATTTGTAAACCATTTTTTGATTCATGAAATGTACATACTGGGGTCAATATTCTAGAGTTCAATAGAAAGCAACAGTTGAAAGATTGCAAAGGCTGAGCAGCTATTCAAGAACTATCTATTTTGGGGGAAGACCATGTTTAGAGTTCAAGTCTTATTGAGTTAGAAGGGTTTGGTAAACACTTCATCTTCCTACTGAAACTCCAGAAGGAATAAGCATGTATGCTAAGCTGTAGAAGCTATCACATCAGGCATTTGTTATGAAGAATATTGTTCAGTATAGCAGCAGTGAAATGACAAGCAGATCATCCTGATATTGTGGGAGTTTTGTGTCAGAAGTGTTCCATTTTCCCTCTGCCCTTGATATATCAATTCCAAGATAGCTTCTACAGCTTAGCATACATGCTTTTCAGAAGATTATAAAAGTTTTTTATGATATGAAGATATCATGATATGAAAAATTTTCATGATGGGCCGGGGATTTAGCTCGGTTGTTTCACTGCCTGCCTTGAAAGCACAAGGACCCGAGTTCAATCCCCAGTACCCCCCAAAAAAAATTTTCATGATAGGAAGATATCATTGGATAAATCACCCCAAAACAAAGGATGAAACAAGTGCTCAACCACTGACCTACATTCTAAGACATAACCTGTGTGTTGGAATTAGTATTAAATAATTTAAAAATAGCCATTATAAATTTGCTGCCTGTCTTGCAAGTGCAAGGACCCAAGTTCGATCCCCGGGACAAAATATATATATATATTTAAGTACCTATAGGAAAAGATGTATATAATGAATGACAGGATTAAAAATTCAGAAGAGATGTGAAAAACTGAAGAATAAAGACTAAATAGAAATTTAAAATTGAAAACGGCAATACTTGAAGTCAGAAATATATTAGATGGGATTAACAGCATCTTGGACATAATAGTGCCTTTGATCAGCGAAAGTGAATTGAATAAAAGTAAATAGAAATACTTTGACTAAAGCCCAGGATAATTGAATGAAATGGAAAGAAAAATACTCAAATAATCTGTGGCATAATTCCAAGTAGCATACGCTATATCAGTGTGGAGTCCCAAACGGAAGAGAGATAAAAAGAAGTAGAAAATATGTCAGAATGAAAGAAGCTTAGTGAATTTCAGGCAAGATGATAAAAACAGACCCATCTCTAAGCATACCATGTTCACACTGCTGAAAACCAATGAGTCTTATTGAAAGTAGCAAGAGAAGGAAGATATGAGAAAAAAGAAGGGGCCAATAATAAATGCTACATTTTTGTAAGAAATAATGAACGCTAGAAGACAATGGAACTTTCTTAAAATGCTGACTTGGGCAGAGAAAAAAGAAAAGAAAGAAAACCCATCAATCTCAAGTTCTGTATCCAGAGAAAATATATCTCTAAGTAAAGATGAAATAAGAACACTCTCAAATAGTGAAGTTGGAAGAATTAGTAACAACAATCCACTACTCGAAGAAATTGCAAAGGAAATTCACTAAGCATAAGAGGTATTATACTTAATGAAATTTTGGATTTTAGAAAAGAATAGAGAACACTAGAAATGTATACATGAACAAACAGAAATCAAGATATACTTCTTTTTAAAAAATTATTTAAATTACAATTGACTATTCAAAACAAAAACAATAGCAACATACTTTGGAGCTTCAACATGCAGTATTAGTCTTTTTTCATTATTAAAATAAAATACTGGAGGCAGCACAGCTTTAAAGAAAACAGATTTATTTTGATTCATAGGTCGAAAAGCTGCATCTGGCAATGCTCTTCTTATTAACAGAGTCCCAAGTTGGCATAGGCATAGGGCTTCTAAGGACAAGAGGCCGGGAGCGCACACACACACACACACACACACACACACACACACGTGTGTGTGTGTGTGTGTGTTCTGGTCTGTCCCTTCCTTCTCATGAAGGCACCAGTAATTCAATCATGGAGACTATGCTGATGAGTTTATCTAATCCTAATCACTTCCTAAAGCCCTCACCTCTAAATAGGCAGACTCACTTTCCACCCTTATAAGACCTGACAGTGGGGATTGCATTTCAACAAATGAATCTTTGAAGGACATATTCATGTACACAATGGAAATTTTGTCTCCTTTCACCTCAGATGTCATCACTTGATACCTTAAAGATAACAATTCTTGGATGGTTATTATACAAAAGTACTACAGTAAGCAGAAACACCAGACTACTCTGATTCCAAGTTTTTTCCTGATCTGAATTTTTCTGAGTAGACTGGCGCTAGGTTTTACTTATTTAGGCCTTGTATGGCTGAGTAAGACATGACTAGACCTAGGAAGTCTTCCTGTTAAACATTGCTGTGTTAATTCTCCCCAAACTGATCTGTAGGTTTAATGGATACTTACAGGGAGGATTTTCTTGGGTAAAGATTAAAAAGTTGACTCTAAAATTTATATAGAAATGCATATGACCTGGAAGAGCCGCTAGCCAAAACATTCTTGAAAAAGAAAAACACTGCTGTAGGATTTACAACAACAGATTTCAAGACTTATTATAAAGTTATAGTAAGGACCCACACATATGAATGGATTTTCTACAAAGGTATCAAGGTAATTCAATAAGATTAGAAAAGTCATTTCAACTTACTTTGCTTGAAGAGCTGTGTATCCATATTTTTCAAAACCAAACTTCAAACTTTATTTTGTAACACACAGAAAAGTTAATCAGAAACATAAATATAAATGTAATAAGAAAACTATAATACTTCTTAACTTTAATCCTAGTACTCTGGGAGGCTGAGGCAGGAGGATCAATCACAAATTCAAGCCTGATCTGGGCAGCTTAAAAGATGCTATCTAAAAATAAAAAATTTTTAGAAAGGATTGGTGGGAATATAGTACTGTCCAAAGGTCTAGGTTGAATCCTCAGTGAAATAGGAAAAAAAGAGAAAGAAACTATAACACTTTTAGAGAAACATACATGAAAGTATATATTCATTCCCTTGAGATAAGCAAAGATATCTCAGGGCAAGAATAACATGCCAGTCATATGCTGCATAAGAATATTTCAGTCAATAACAGATCACAAATACAAAGTTAGCTATATCATATTCCCTAGAGAGTTAGTACATTATACTATCTGGGTTTTTGTAAGCATGTGATGCTATGATGTTTACACAGTGGTGAAGTTGTACAACAATGTGATTTTCCATATCGCACTTGTTAGGCAGCACATGATTATACTAATACACACAACAGAATGGCTGAATGAAAACATGTTGCATAAAGAAAGCCAGATACAAACTGAGAAGTGTGAACAATTTCATTTCTGACATTCATTTGTGACATTTATGAATGGTCAAAGCTGACACATCATGATGAAAATCTGAATATTTCGATGCGTTGGATTAACTAAAAATGGAACTTTTTGGGGTGATGGATATACTCCTGGTCTTTTTGTTGATGGTTATACACTTGTCAAAGCTTATGGAAACTTATACTTGAAATCTATTTATCTCATGTCATGTAAATTATTCCTCATTTAAAAAAATACCATTGGGAAGGCAATTGAACTGAATGGGTTAATTTTATCCAGTATAATAAGATAGTTTTGAGTTCTGGGTCCATATTAAATATATGAGCTTGAAATCATGGCTCTGTCACTTTCTGTAGAGGGTTTTTTCTAATGGTAACATTTTCTAGGCTTCAGATATGCCATGTGTAAATCACCTATATAAAAGACTTCTTTTGAATATAAAATGAGAAATAAAGTGCTTGGTACTTGAGGCACAGTAGATAATCCATATTGGTAGCTTTTGCTGTTACTGTTTTTATGTTACTTTTATCATCATTGGTAAGTGGAGATCAGGCAGAGAATACAGTATTTTATTAAACACTAAACATATTAAAACTCCAGGAAGAATAGATATAAATACATCATCAGTTATAGATATAGGTATTTATATCAATATCAAGCCTCATTTTATTTCTTTTGGTTTTTTGTTTTTAATCACACTACTTGGGAAACTTGATTCATCCACCACTCCTCCAGAGCAAAGCAGGCTTCTAAGATCCTTTCACTTTACATTCTGCCATCTTGGGCATCAGCCAATTCTCTCAGTCCATTTCAGTTCTTCCTACTTCTTTTTCTCCTCAGCTACTATCCTCTATTCTTCTGCCAGAAGTTTTAGATAATTGTAATTTTTGGTTCCATCAGCTACTCTGAGGATCAGGGTGTTGTAGCAATGGAGCTTGATGAACCAAGAGACCTGTACTGGTTGTACCCATCTTGTCCCTGACCTTTGAACTGGAAGTACAATAACAAGTCTAAATTTTTTACTTCGGAATTCATGTGTGGTCTGTTAAAGTGACTTTATGGAATTATATTTTAAATGTATATGTATATTTCCAAGTGTGTTGTTTAGGATAGAACTTCCTTAGCTTTCTTGAGATTATCAAAAAGGTTTGGTGGTCTCCCTCAAAAGATTAATTGAATCTTTTTTAGAATTATTTCTCATTACAGACTTTTATTCCAAAAAGACACCCAGCTTTAAAAAATAAAAACCTAAAGGATTATAAGGAATGAATGTAAATGTGAATGTACCATCTGTAGATCTCTTTATATTTTTTTCTTTTGCTTTGTTTAGCTTTTGTAATTTCTCCATCATTTCTTGGAGTGGAGATAAATGAGAAAGGTGAGGTGATTATTTTTCCATATTATTTTGGGAAAAATGATCCTATGTGTTGTCAATCATATACCTACAGGCAAATAGGAAATAGGGGTGGAAGCATTTGAATCCTTATCTTCAAAACTATACTCATATGATTTAAAATATAAATATGGTTAATATCATAGAAACAAACACAAGGGCAATGAAATTGAATGTGAGGTATAAATGGGATGATGAAACAAATCACTTCATCACCAAAATGAAAAATGGTGACAGAAAGGCACCACATTAGAATAGAGTTGCTTCCTAAATTTGCTAAATAAAAAAATAAACTATGGAAATTAACAAGGAATTAACCATCTGTGTGTGTTACAATATATAGTCGCATGTGATAGACAGACCAAAAATGGCACAGTAATCCTAAAAGAAAGTTTTCTCTCCATTTCATTCATGTCTAAGAGACTATTTACAAGTTGTCAAGGCCTACACCAATTTTATCTTTCTCTACACTAATTTTATCTTTATCTTTATCTCAACACTATGCCCTCATTGACAGAAATCCAGATGGTGTACTGCCAAGTCTACCTTCCAACCAGGAGATGACTAGAAGTGAAGAGAATACTCTGTCCTCTTAAGGATATGGGCAGAGGTTAAAAGCATGCTTGTAGTCAGTCACATTTCCTTATCAGAAGGGAGTCACATAAGTCCACACATGAACTGGAAAATATGCACTTTCTTTTTGACTAAATGCCTTGCTAAATGTTCTGCAAAAGGAGAGAGGATATTGGTGGAATAACATATTTGAAAATAGATATCCCTAAAGAATGAAACCTGTAAAGAGGGGAAAAAGCAAAGCATATATGTATGTTTTGAAAAAATTCATAAGAAATTTGTCCTACACACGGTTACTTGCAAAGGATTGTAGCAGTCCTTATAATTTGTAATTCCCATAATTACCATTATTGGGGAATAGAGCATATTATTTTTCTTTTCTCCTTTGGTAGGATGTACTTAAAAGTAGTTATGAATAATTTAAAATATTTTACAATAATATTTATGTTATTTAAATGTAGAAACAATTTCTACTAATAAATAAGCATCCATGTAAAAACTAATTACTACATTTACATATATGTATTTTTAAGTGCCAAGTATAAGAATTTATATAGTCCTTGTATATAGGCACTTGGAAAGTTGAAAGTAATTCTTGCTCCTTTATAAATGCATTATATAATATTCTTGATTACAAGGAAGAGAAACCATGTGGGGAAGCATAAGAAAGGGAAGAATGGAGATATGATCGGTATAATAAGATTAGAAGTACAGAGTGAAAGGTGGAAGATTATAAGAGTGGAGAAGTTGACTTATACTATAAAGTACCTTCAAAAGCTTGATAAGGAGTCTGATTATTATTCTACAGGCAACTGGGACACATAAGGTGAACATTATGTTATTAGCACCTTACTAACGATAGACTTATAGGGATGTAATTCAACAAGGGCCTATTGAAAATGTGAATAATCAGGAAGAATTTTAATGCTTTCATTGCAGAAATAAAAAAGAGTGGTGCATTTACTGAGAAAAGTGTACAGGGCTAGGTGTCAAGGTAATTATGCTATTCTAGCGATACCTGACCTTAAATAACTTAGTTCTCAGAGTTTCAGTGTCACTGTGATGATATTACCCTTTTCTGAGAGAGAGAGGAAATAATACATATGAAAATACACAGATATTAAGTGCTATTCAAATTCCATATATGTGAATAATTTTAATCATTGATATAATATCATCATAATGAAGTACATAGTAGATAGTTACACTAACGCTCTGTATTGGGCTATTATGATCCTTGTATATTTATTGTGATTCTTGTTAGAGAATCATTATAGGCCACTGAATATTTGGGTCAAATGACAGCCATGAAAAAATATACAATGCACATTTACCACCATTCAGTTCAATCCACTCATCAAAGGTTTAAACTGAGTTGACAGGAAATATTTTGCTAAAGCCGTTGTATTATTAGGACCTGTCACAGGCTTCAGCATACAAAATTGAATGTCTTCCTTATATCTCCTTGATAGGGGATAATAAAAATAATAATGATGATGTTCAAGCTTTATATAGCTTGTAGCATTTTTCAGATGTCGTGCTAACCATTTTACACATTTAAAATCAATTCTTATTGCATCTTTATGAGGTAGGTACTATTCCTTTTTCCACTTGGGGCAGGAGAATGTGAAGCACAAAGGTAAATAACTTGCAAAAGCTACCAGTACTCACATGTGATGCAGCTCACTGATACAGGCCTGTGGACTTCAGAGGTAGAGCCTTTAATCTCTCCTAAATGACTTTTCATCCACATGTTTCTGGGTTTTGTGCACCATTTCAGAGATCAATAGCCAACACTCCTGTTCCAAGATCTTACAAAGATTTCTCAAACCCTGTCAAAAAATGCTTTCAAAATGTTCGCTTCAAGTTCATTCTAAAATAGTCCTGCAAACTGCAAATTGAGTTGTTTCACTATCCTTCATGTGATGATTTATTAAATCGGAGCATGAAAACTGAAATTATTCAGCATCTATATAATCCAACAAATGATGGCTTGTAAATATTGCTTAAAATTGATAAGTGAGTTATGCTGGCATGTGTGGAGAACCCAGCTTTCCATGTGGAGAGCCCCAGTGGGCTGGGTCTCACAATATCTTATTGGGACACAGTATCTTATAGGGAATGTTCTAGAAAGGCAGGAAGCTTTACCTGCTCACTTTACTGAACATCGGAAAAAGCATCTCCTGTGTTGCAAGGACTTAGTAAACAGTTGTTAAAGATAAACGTCCAAGAAACAGGCTCTCTGGATCAACACATGGTTTCTGTGAAGGGTCATATTTCAGTCTATTTTCTGTCACTATAGCAAAATATTTGACTAGATAATTTATGAAGAATAGAAGTTTATGAAGCTTACAGTTCTGGAGGATGGGAAGTTCAAGAGCATGGCACCACCATAAACTTGGCACCTGTTGAGGGACTTCTTTTTGCATCATAACATGGTGAAGGGTATGTCCTGGCAAGACAGAGAAAGCCTGCCAACTCAAGCCTCTCTTCTTCATCTTATAAAGCCACTAATGTCACCATACTGGCCTCACCCTCATGATCTCAGTTGGTCTTAATTACTGCTCAAAACTATGACCTCTAAGCTCATTAACATGTGAATCTGAGGATTAACTTTGCAACACATGGATTTTGGGGGACACATTCAAACCATAGCAGACCAGATAGTTATTTTTTTTTCCTAAGTTCTTTTATTGGTACATTTTAGGTATACAATTGATTTGCATTTATCATTTTATGCTTGTACCTGTACATGATGCATCTTGGTTCTTATTTTTTCCCCATTACCTGTGCACCCTTCACTCCTTCCACCCTTCCCTATTTACACAGACATCATTTCCTTTTTTTTTTCTTTTCTCATAGTTTTTTCTTTCCCACCTTTGCTTTCCCCTTCCCCTCCCTTCACCCCTTCATCTTTGGACCTTTTTTCCTATTTCCAATTATCCAGTATTCATTTTAATCATTTTAACCCTTGTTTACACTATCAGTTTCTTACACTAGTGAAACTATTCAGTATTTACACATGTGTCCTGTTTATTTCACTTAAGAGTATGGCCTCTATATGCATCTATTTAGTTTTAAATGACTCTGTTTTTTCATTCTTTATGGCTGAGTAGTACTCCATTTTATTAAAAAACCACATTTTCTTTATCCAGTTTCCAATTGATGTGCACTTGGGTTGCTTCCAAGCTTTAGCTATTACAAACTGTGCCGCTGTAAACATGGGTGCACATATATCGCTGTGGTATGATTCTTTTAATTCTCTTGGGAAGATACCCAGCAGGGGGAATAGCTGGGTCAAATGGGACCTCTAGTCCTAGTTCTTTGAGGTATCTCCATACTGATTTCCACAGTGGTAGCACTAGCCTACACTCCCACCAGCAATGGAGAAGGGCTCCTTTCTCCCCACACCCCTGCTAGCATTTGTTATTCATTGATTTCTTGATAGTAGCCATTCTTTCTGGGGTGAGGTGGAATCTCAGGGTTGTTTTCATCTGCATCTCTCAAATGACCAGTGATATTGAACATTTTTTCATATATTTGTTTGCTGCTTTTATTTCTTTGTCTGAGAAATGTCTGTTCATTTCAGATGCCCATTTTTGAATTGGGTCTTTGAGTTTAGGAGGGGTCTTATTTTTTTCAATTCTTTGTATATTCTAGATAGTAGTCCTTTGTCTGATATACAGATGCTAAAAATTTTTTCCCACATTGTGGGTTGTCCACTGGCTCTGTTGGTGGTTTCTTTCGCAATGCACAAGGTTTTTAACAAGATGAGATCCCAGTTGTTGATTCTTTCTGCTAGTTCCCGTGCTGCTGAGATTTTGTTCATGAAGTCTTTTCCTATGCCAGTATCTTCCAGAGTTCTACCTAACTTATCTTCCAGCAAGTTTAGTGTTTCTGTTTTAATATTTAGATCTTTAATCCATTTCGATCTTAGTTTAGTGCATGGTGATAGGTATGGGTCTAGCTTTAATCTTTGGCAGGTTGAAATCCAGTTTTTCCAACACCATTTATTAAATAGGCTGTCTTTCCTCCAATGATGGTGGTTGGCCCCTTTGCCAAAGATGAGGTGGCTGAGTATGCCTGTAGTTTTTTCTGTATCTTCTTATCTATTCCGCTGATCCTCAGGTCTGTTCTTTTGCCAGTACCATGCTGTTTTTATCATAGTAGCTTTGTAGTATAGTTTCAAGTTGGGGATAGTGATACCCCCAATAGTTAATATTTTTTATTTTACAAGTCATATTATCTCTGCTGAAATTATTTAATTCTTCCACTGCAGCTCAACAGTACTTCTGACAACAGAGAAAACAGTCAGTGTAGCTGTGTTTCAATAAAACTTTATTGACAAATAAATATTGGGCTGAATTTGGCTGATAGGCTGCAGTTTGTGGGTCTCTGCTTGAGTCAGATTTCTCAGCTACACCCCTGACTCTACTGTTTACTCTGTGAGTTTTAACAAGTTTCTTACCCTATCTGTACATGTATTTATTTTATTTTACTTCATTTATTTTTGGAAAACTGAGACAATAGAAGTGCTTTCCTCACAGAGTTGTTGTGAAGATTAAATAAGATAATTAATATAATATACCCATTATAGCTCAACACATGGCTTTAAAATATTGCTGCTATTATTTTTATAGTCATTACCATGAACAAACTGCCTGAATTTCAGACCTCTATGGATTCTGCAGATGATACACACACACAAAACAATTTTGCTAGATCAGTCTTGAGGGAAATGCAAAGAATCTTTTAAATATGGCTTTTTTCCATTTCCTTTGCAAATATTTCATGATAAATAAAATTTACAGTATTTTTAAGAGGATCTACATTCAGTGAAACTAATTAATAAGAAGGCAAAAGATCCAATGTGTTCTCTTTAAGAGGCCAATTGTCTTTGAACCTCCCTTTCTTATCTGTGAAATGAAGAAGCTGCAGTAGAATAATGTTGCAGACACTTTTTAAGTTGGAGAAGCTTTGTGGTATAAATGTGGAGTACTCCGGATCTGGGACTACATTTCCTACCTCCCCTCCCCTACTCTCTAGCTTTGAGATGCTCAATTGAGTCTCTGAGGAGTTGTTGCCTCTCCAGTTCCAAGAATGAATGGTCTAATCCAGCGATGGAGAACCTTTTAGAGCTTTCAACGATAACAAAGAGCTGGCTAAGGTATGCATCCCATAGGTTTACCACCACTGGCCTAACCATTTCCAAATCAGTTGTTGGACACTACAGGTATGAAATAAAGAATCAGTGTGTTGCATTGACAATCTAAATGTAGCTAAATGAGTTAAACTTAACATGTTATAAGAAAGTGCTCAGAAATGTTCCTATATTATGGTTCGATGGCACCCTTTGTTTGCTTCAAATTTTTCAGATCAAAACAAAAAAATGGTTTTAAACCCATCATTTTCTTCATTCAGGATGTTTGAACTATGTAACTGTTTAGAGAATGGGTGAGAGAGTAGGTAGTTGCATGATATTTCTAGCAGTAATAGCATAGTATGCATGTTTCCTTGAACACGGTATTTTGAGAAGTATATCATTTCACATAATTAACATGGGTACTATCTGCCTTCCGCAAAGTGTATCAATCAACAATGAAAGATATCGTCACTAGCTTGCAATGATAGTCTCTGAGGGGTTTACCCACTCTTGGATATCCCCTACAGTATATTTCTGCACAAAGCTGCACAAGGCATGGTATAAAACTATACATCTATCCATGCTACTTCCTTTTGGATTGCTGTATAAACACTTAGATAAAATGCAGGCTGCATCTACCCAGGCAGCAGGCACAGGCTCCTGCCTGACCCTAGATGGACTCTCCTACCTCTCTGTCTCTCCTTCCAGGATGTTGGCCTTTTCCTATATAGGACAGCTCAGCACACCATTCTGCAGACCTTGCCTGACTATTTCCTCTGTTGGAGCCACCTTTCCCAGAGCAGCTCGTGTTTGTCATCTTCTTACTCTTCATTACTCAACTGTCATGTGCAATGTATTACTCAAGAAAATTCTGCTTTATACATTACTTTGTAGTATGTTCTGCTAGAAAGGAATCACTGTGAAATAGGGGATTGTGTTGTTCAGCCCAGTACCTAGAACATGGCCTGATGGATATTTGGTATGAATGAATGAGTGAATGAGTATGGAAGTGAATGTATAAACAAAGATGTTTCCTGTTTGTAGTTTGTCAAAAGAAATGTTTTAAACAGGTATCATAGCTTGGCTGCTCATAATTTTGTCACCTGAGTATGTGAGAAAAAGCTGGATGCTCCCTAGAGTATGTGTGGATTTCTGTAATGCTCTGATAATAAGCTCAGGGAACTTTTATGGTAAGGAAACTACTTTGATGTAATTTAATAACTGTTTCATATATGGAACTAAAGACGTCCTGACTTTACACAGACAGGCATACAACACACTTTAAATGAAGCAAAAACAGGAAGGTGCTCAAGACACTATTTACTAAGTATTTATTATGTTCCATGGAATATTCTAGGCCATTGAAATGCAAAAATAAATATATATGGTGTTTCTTTCTTATGGAGAAATGTATTATCCAGTAGAGGGATCTAGATAGTTCAATAAATAAGCTGCAATTTGCTACATTTTAAAAATTTTTTTGAGAAAACTTAAGATAGAATGATTAAATTTTTCATATTTGAGAAATAGCTAACTAGCTAGGTAGCTAGGTGTCTATATCTAGATTAAAATGATAAGTAGCATTTGACAGGCAGAAAAGAAGAGAAAGCCATTTATTTCAGGCCAAGGGTTCTGCCTAAGCAGAAGCTCAGAAGTGTGAATGTGTGGGTCATTAATGAAATATTCTTTTGCATTTCCTCTCTAACTTAAAGGTTCAGACTACTGAATAAGGCAGGACAACCTTTAATTTATCTTCAAATTCTCCATTTTAGGAGCCCTAAGCCAGGGAGGCTTTTAAAGTAAGGTCAAATTAGGCGGGGGGCTTAGAATAATAATATTATCTATGAAGAACCTGCCTGCTAACAGGTGTGTGTTTCCAGAAGGTAGCTTTGTTTTTGTTACATCATTATCTGCGTGTTGGCAGTTAACATCCCCCAACAACATTAAAAAAGGGGGTTGTCTGGACCACTGAAGATCTAAAGAATCATTTTGATAAAAAGCACTTAATATTTTAAGAAGCAGATCTGATCTCTTTGAATAGCCATTTAAACCTACTTATCCTATATCCAATAACTTATAAATCTCACCCTCCTAAGGAAGACAGTCTTAGGGAAGTTATTTTTCTCTCATTTAGCTTTACTCATCTTGCTTTCTCCAGAAAGCATAACAGACTGAGCTGAGCCAGGAGTATAAATTGTTCACATCTATCATACAAAACAATTTATTCATATCCAACTGACCTTGAACGGAAACCTAGCAAAAGCAAGCAAATTTTATTCCTAAATTTCAAAAGTAAGGAGTGCTTTTGTCAAACCATTTCTGTGAGTGTGTACCAGTCCAGGACTGTGGCATCTCACTTTTCCTCCTATAGCCTCTTCTGAAACTTCCAAGCTTTATTCACTTACTCTGGTGAAAGATTCCCATATAAATGATTAATGTTTGTAAAATCTTAATTATTTTTATTTTACATTCTTTTCCTAAGTGGTGCCAGCCATAAGAAATTGCAAAGAAGCTGGATGTGGTGGTGCACATTTATAATCTGTTACTCGGAAAGCTTAGGTAGGAGTGTTGAGAGTTCAAGGCCTAATTAGACAACTTAGTGAGTAAACCATATCAAAAAAAATTATAAATAAATAAAATAAAAATGAAGAAGAAAAGAGAAAAATTGTAAGGGTATATTCCAGGTACTTTCATCTCTCCTCCTCTTTTGCACTTAGGACTTCCAAGTACAATAACGGAGCCATCCTTGCATTGAGCACTGTGCCAGAGACTTGATTTAACTTTACACTTAACAGTGAGATAGTATATTTTTTCAATTGAGTCTATCTGGACCTAGAGAATTATGATAGCTTGTAAATCACATCCATTGAGTGACATAGCCTGATTCGAAAGTCCATCATTTATACTCTGCACTGTAGAGTTTCCTTGGTAGCTTTCTTCCTACATGTAAACCTTATTTTCTCTATTTCTCTCTTGCCTATCACTACCCTAGTTCTTACCCAACTCTCTTTCTACTTCTCCATATGTGTCATATCTTTGAGAGTTACTGAATTGGACAGAAGCATGCTTAAACCTGCAGTGTAGGAGACCAGGGAATGAGTGGTCAGATCGAGAAAATAGGCTGTATGCCCAAACTTGAAAGCCCATCATAGCCCAGGGATGTAAGTAGTTAATATTACTAAAGAAAGCAGACAAGAGATAAAAGCAGCAGGGAAGGTGTTATAGTTTGGATATAAAATATCCCCAGAAAGTCCCATGAGTTTGGAAGATGATTGGATCACGGAGGTGCTAAACTCATCATCAGTGGATTAGTTCAATGATACCTTGGTAACTGATTGTCTTGTTAGGAAGTGGGGCCCAATTGGAGGAGGTGGTCACTGGGGCATAGCCTGACAGGGAATATTTTTGCCCCTGGCTCTTCCTGTCACTCTGGTTCCTGGCTTCCATGGAGTGAGGAGTGTTCCTCTGCTATCCCCTTCTACCTTGCCAGCTCTGCTTTGGAGCTAAGTGACCCCTATAGACTACATCCTCTGAAAACCATGAGCCAAATTAAACCTTTCCTTTAACTTGTAGGTGTCAGGTGTTTTGGCTCAGCAACAGGAAAGTGATTGAGGGGAAGAGGGAAAGGAAAGAGGACAACTAGAGAATGCATCTCCTTATAAAATAGTTACCTGCCATTCGATCCTGGACAAATGGACCCATTGGAGACATGCTGTTTAGTTCTTCAAGGAAAGACAGAAATCCTGATTTATATGAGACATTTCCAATTTTTAAATGACAGCCGCTGAGTCTTTTAACACAAAGCATAAAGAAATGTTTCCTGGGTTTGAACCAGGGGCCACTAGTTTACTCTTAACAGTAGGCCTAGAGATGTCTTCCGAAATCCACCATATCCTGATTTCTTTCAAGGAAATCTGTGAGGCAAATCCTGAGAGCATCATTGCTACCCTTAGTATGAAGTATAAGAAGGAATATGGCAAAAAGCATGGTTGTAGAAAGATGAGGGTCCTGAGCATGCAGGCATGCTAAAGGAACAGAAAGGAAAGGATGTGTAAATGTGGCAACCCAAGTATGGAAAATCCCAAAAGTTTTTTAAAAATGTTTTGCAAGACTAACTTTATGTGTGTGTGAAAAACAATGAGAATGTCCTGCATGCAGCATGCAAATGAATGCACCTCCATGGGCCCACAGCTAAGTGGGAGCCAAGAGGAGTAGTTTAAGCCCTCGGTGTAAATGAGCCCTGTGTGCTCACAGCCTTACACACACACACATTTAAAATTGCTTTTCCCTCTTCCCTCCACTCCTGTTCCTCTCCTCCTCTGCTTCCCTCTCCTTGGTCTCCTCCCCTCTCCCTCTCCCTCCTTCCCTGCTTCCCTCACCCTTTTGCTAGAGCATAAGGGCAGCAAGCTACTATGGATATCCTGATATCCACACTGACTGCTTGATAAATTTTCGAATTTTTAAAAATTATTAGTTTGTAAATTAAAGACCTTGCAAACACTCAAGCCATGGGAGGAACCATAGGCCTCATGTAATAGCTAAACACAAACAGGTATCTATTGGTGGACTCACTCAACAGCAATGTGGCATCACCACCTTGCTTGGGAGAACTTCTGGCCCAACATTGTGATGCCAAAGGCACCTACCTGTAGCCCCACAAACGCAGAGGCCTGTGAGGGGTTCCCTTGCTTTATTTTGCAGACAAGAGCTGAGAATGAAAACAGTTACTGGTTTGCTGTGTACAGAGAGTGAAACCAAAGGCTTTGATCTAGTGTTCTGCACTTTCAAGTCAAATGTATGCTCTGTGTAAAAGTATCAGAACCATCAAGTCTCAGAGATGAAAATTTGGGCACTTCTGGTTACTAGTTACTAGTTGTTACTAGTTACTAGTTACCTGTTCTTAAAGTTGGAATGTACTGCTCTTTGAGCAAAGATTGCTGTGAACTTTGTGTAGTAAATGAAAACCATTCAGTGTCAGATGTGTGTCAAAAGCATAGTAAGCTCTTTTGCACTCAGTTTCCCCATCTGTGGAGTGAAAGTGATCAAATGGGCAAATGTATTTAAAGCAGCTTGCAGCAAACCTACCTGTGCCAGAGTGGATATTTAATCAATGTGGCATTATTAAATTTCAATAAGTTTGTTATTTATTTTCATTGGATCCAAATGCAACTTTCTCAATGAGGACTGTGTTTAATGATCGATAGAAAGGCAAATATTCACATTTAAATTTCAAATCACTGGCATACTTCTTCTCATGCATATTTCCCATGTAAGTGCTCTCAAGAATTGGGGTCACATTCAGATTTATCCTCTCTTAGCAAGGTGTCAACAATGATACAGTGCAGCCATTTCCCTGCTTGATTCACAGTTAGCAATCTGGATACATTCTGAATGGAAAGCTTGTCAGTGCACACTTTGATCTTCCTTGAGTTTAAGCATAGAAATCTGAAGAGAGTATGTATTCATGTAATTTATTTTTTAAAATGCACATAATGTTTACCATCTACCTGTCTCTTTTCTAAGAGCTTTATTATCCACATCTCACCTGTGAGTAGCAGGGGTAAAGAAATGTTAAATACTTTCTGCCCTAGAAGAAAGCAAATCAACCCTTTGACCTTGAGAGAAGGGCTGAGGTTAAATTTGCCCATCTGGAGGTCTGTGGTCCCAAGAGAATTGGGACAATGTGTAACTTAAAAGCTACACACATGAATGGAAATAAAAGCACAAGAGAGAGAACATTATCAGGTGCATATACTAACCCTGCAGTGTTATGTAAAATGCTCTCTGGATGTGGGAGGGTGGCCAAGGCAAGGGGTATCTGTTCTCTAATTTTTTGTCCTTTTAGAGCTGCCCTTTGCTCTCCTGCCTCAGGACACAGGATGCTTTCTAAGCAACCTCAACTCCCTTGCCTTTTCCTAGGATGACTCTGGTGAGGAGGCTCAAGTCTTTTGAAGGCATTATCTCCTTAAACCTTCAAAATACCCAGGGTGGCCAGGCATAGTTGCAGGAAAGGGTATCTGGAGACCTGTTGCTTCTTTGGAGCCATTAACAAGACAGTGGTCCATGCTGGCCTTGTGGTGATATCTTAATCCCAACCCCAGTCAAGTTTATGAGCCTATCAGGGGCTATGCATGGTGAATCTCCATAGTAATGAAGTGGAAAAAAAAAAAGAGGAGGGTTTAAAACAAGAGGTCAAAACAAACAAAAACACCGGATGTGCCTTACCATGATGAAATGACTAAACGGAAGTATAAGATATACAATATTATAGTAAGAAAAAAATTGGAGTCCATTGTTCAAGGGAAAAAAACCCAATAAAGAGTCAAGCCAGTGCTATTAAAATACACATTTTCTGGCTAGAAATGGAAGGAGTCAGTACAGCAAAGTGTTACTTTTCAAAAGAAAGCATTTAGTGTGGATACATCATGCTTGACAATCACCTAAATTACCACATGAAATTACAAAAGCTGGTCCTGAAAAATAAAATTGTGTCATGGAACGTAGTTTCTCAGGTACGTAGAGGTTGCTGGAAATTGCTTTTTGCAAGGCAGCCCAAGTGACATCAGAAAGGATTGTTTGTGTGTGACCAGGTTTATACCCAGAAATTACATGCAACAAACCTCCCATGAATTAGCAATGCTTGAACACTATTATTACTCACCCTTGAAGACCTATAAAGGGAAAGCAAAGTGCCCACTCTTTTTTGCTGTCATCGTTAACTGAGCAAATTTTTTTTCTATTTTATTTTTCAATTCAGCAAAAGCATTCAGCTAAGGATTTGGGGTATAAATTTAATATAACCCAAGAAAATAAACTTCTTTTAATGAGAATTCAAACAGATTATATTTTAAGTTGCTACATGTACTTGAACTTAACTTCATAAAATAACTTTTTTTTTTTTTTTTGGGAGACAGGGTCTTGGCCATGTAGCCCAGGCTGGCCTTGAACTCACTATGTGGCCCAGGCTGGCCTGGAGTGCAGAGAGACCTTCCTTCCTGAGCCCTGAGCACTGGGATGATAAGTGCACACCACCATCCCCACCTCACCACATTCGGCTTTTAAATTTGGATACTTCATATTTTTCACAGGCTTCTGGTTTTCTCCCAAGTATTTTAAAATAAGTTTTATTCTGAATTTAAAGGCAACTTTAACTAGTTTTTATATCTGCAGCACTGGCCCTTTCATGTTAGGGTTGAGAGGAGACCCCCTTCAGTGTTTTAATGGGCTATTTATTTTAATTTGTAACAGCAGTTGGCAATTTTCCGTGCAGAGTGGATATGTTTGTTGGTATCGCGCTCTCGTATTTTGCGTGTCATTTTAGCGAAACTCACCTTAACTGTTACTATGCATTTGGTATTTACACTTAACTGTCTTCAAAAATGTTTTTTTAATCAAAGAAAAACAAAAGAAGTTAGAAATTACTTTGTAGAAAATAAAAATGCACTGATTGATTCTGAGTACAGTAACTCACAAACTCCAAGGTGAAAAGTTTGGTGGTTTGAATATGATTTGTCCCCTCAGAAAATACATGCTGGAAACTAATCCTCATTGTGAGGAATTAAAGAGGTAGAAATGTACAGAATCCTGTTACCGTCTTTAAAGGTGGAGTCTTGGCAGGTGATTAGGATTAAACCAGGCCCCTTAGAAAGGAGCCTAGATTGAATCCTGGGCCTTTATAAGAAGAGAGAGAAGAGGGTGTGGAGTACTTGCCTCATGTGCAGAAGGCCCTACGTTCAAACCTTAGCACAATTGAAAATTTAAAAAAAAGAGACTGGAGGACACAACATAGATACTCGTGCTCCTCAGTGGTATTCTCAGTACGACTCTGTCAGAAGAAGACTATCAACGAATGTGGCCCCTTAACTTTGGACTCTCAGAACAGTGAGCCAAACTAAATCTTTTCTTTGTAACTTATTCAACCTGTGGTCTTGTTTTTAGTAATAGAAATTGGACAAGTCAAATACAGAAGTGTTACGTATTTTGGCAACTAGTGATTAGACCTAACTTGCTATCTTTGGTTAACGAGAAGAGCAGGTGGTAAAGAATTTTACACTATTTCTAATGTGAAAAGGCAGGGGGAATGTATTCTATCTCCACTAATGAAATCAGTGTGTTGTTACCTTAGGACCTTCTTGAAGCTGGTTATTTTACTTGTATGGGCCAGTGAGAAAAAAGCATAAATTAGTATTCTGAAAAGGAGTTGGGAGGCAGGGCTTTAGGACTGTACTTTCATAATAGCTTAAAGACTCAGGAAAACAATGGGGAGTAAAAGGCCCTGGTTCCTTTACATTAGCCATGACAGAGAAACTGTTAAGCCTCTCCAGCTCTCAAAAGCCCTTGGCACTAATTTAGAGTCAAGATGGTGGTAAAATATATTTCAAAAAAGGAGAAATCATGATTCCCATGCAGATCTGAAGTGAATACATTGATTTTTTTAATGTAATTATTAAGGAAGAAACTAGAGAGATTTACAACTGATTCGGAGGAGAATCCAGAGCACATGTGTTCAATAGATCAGGAATATTGAAAAGAAGTTGCAGTAGGCACTTTGGCTCAGGGAGGGAGAGGGTAGTAAACTTTCCTTTCATATGACATTATTTATTGCATCTCTTTAGACAAGAATTCTTTTCCCTAATGTCAGTATTGTACACTTTAGAGTTATAAAATATCTCAAAGGTAGCGAAATGACAGAATCCCACACAATCAGAACTGATAACCTCAAAGGGTGTGCCCTAAACAAGGCAGTTTTCCTCTGAAGCATATATTTTTACTTATTTTTAGTAGTATGTATTAATTGTGCAAATAGGCTTCACTAGAACACATACTTTGAAAGACATTTGGAGATTGAGGTCCATAGTTCTATTCATGAAAATGAATATAAAATTTAACAGAGAAACTTTGCAGTGCAAACAGATTTAAACAAGGCAGCCAATTTTATATTCTCTTCCACCTTAACCATCATCAGAAATTCTACCAGAGCCATAACTTTGTATCTTATTTTTCAAACTGAGTGGTGAAGCATTCAGGCAACCCTTCCTGTACATTAAACTCACCTGGGGAGCTTTAAAAAATGTGATGCCTCTTACCCCCAGAGATCCGCTTTGATTGTTCTGGGTTTTCTGAGTTTACCTCCTGCATCTCCTTTGTTTAGAGGCTCCAGGTGATTCTAAATGAACAGGCAGCCATGGCTGAGATTCTTCCTCTTGGACAGCACATCCCAACCACTTCTCTGGTTTAGCAAAAGTTGCAAAATCAAAGGACACTGGGGGCCAATCTGGTGATGTAAGTGCATGAAAATCCAGCTCCTCCTAGTTATTCAAATTAGAGTTCCTTTTCTGCTGGCTGAGGAAAGCAGTTCTGAGTACACTCAGTCTCTGGGCTGCTGTTTGGCTGCTCTTAATTTTGAAAGCTATGGAGGATTATTTTCTTCTCCCAAATATATCAACTCTCAGGCCTTTTGGATTTTCCAACTGGAGTTTTGCTCTTGCTCTTTCCTTGAGAACACCTTTTCCCTTCTCTCATTCTAACCCTCTGGTGTTTTGCATGTCAACTCCTACACTTTCTCTAGATTTGTATTTCTTAAACTTTAGCATGCATTAGAACTGCATGAAGGCTTCCTATGAATACACTTGCTGTGGGGTTCTATCACCAAGGGTTTCTGATGAAGCCAGAGAAGTTACCTTTTTAAGAGGTTTCCATGTCATGTTGCTGATCTGGAGAATCATGCTAGGGAACCACTGCTTTAAATCTTAGCTTTTTGCTATTTCCTCCATGAATGACATCTGTGGTCTCCTTAAGGGTTGTTACGGCACCTTTGGTTTGAACATGTTTCTTAACACGTTGCCATTTATGTGTCTGTTGGTTTTGGTTTAACTAACTCTTCCCCCAGAGTCTAACCTAACCTCATTGAGGATAAAGATTATCTGTCTTTTGCATACCACAGTATTTAGCATGTGGTATTTGTGATGGGTAAATAAGTATTGAAAGGTGGATAAATATTTTCTTGTTGAACTTTTGTCTTAAGATGTAAGTTTTTTTTTCAGCATCCTTTTGTCTGAGTTATTAATTTTACCAAAATTTACTTGTCTCATAGCCATCCAGAGAGATATTCTCTGAGAGTCCTCGGCTTGGATAAAGAATGATATTTTTCTCCCAGTTACATGTTCTTTATCCTCCAATAAAATTAGGACTAGTTAGTTAGGACCAGTAGTTTCTTGAAGCAAAATGTGAAGCTGGTAAGAAATGCAGAATCTCACATCCTACTCTAAACTCAATGAATCAGAAACTACATTTTAATAAATTGCCTTGCTGATTTCTCAAGTTCAAGAAACATTCTTCTCCCCATCACTTTAAATGTGTTCTCAGTCTGGCCTATCCTTGTGTTAAAAAAGAAAAGGGGAAAGTAAAACAAAAACCACCCCAGGCAGCTAAGAGCTGTTTTCTGCAGGCCTTCTCAGCTCAGTGACTATGGAATCTTGTCAACACATCTGTATGGCACTCTTGCCAGCTGGTAACTGCTGAGCATGCCTTTCCTCAGAGATCGGTGTTTATATTTTAACGAGGTCTTTCCTAGCCCCATCTGAAAGAATTAAGGAACAAGTAATCTTATATATTGTGACAGATGCATGGAGAAGACCTATCTAGGAGCTTTAAATCACAACCACATTTTATTGAAGAAATCCATTTTGGTAGTTTACTTTCAATCATTTATCCTTAATCTTCCATCTTCATCTTATTTCCCATTTGCTATCTTGTGGTCCTTCTTTCACTTTACCTTTTCCTTCCATAACCTTTCTCCTCTTCCTCTCATGTTTGACATTTTATCATCATTAATTTATAATATGTACTTTCTTCTGTGGACTCACCGCCATATGATGCAGGTCAAATTGTATGCATACTTTTCTACATGAGAAGCTGAGGCTGGACTAGCTCAGACTTCTGACATCCAAGCTGGTGGTCTTTCCTCCATTCATAAGGATTCTGATCTAAGTTCCCTACAGGTCAGTGTTCAGTGCATATCACAAATTAAGACTATATAAGAGTACTTTGTTAGATTGTTTGCAGATTACACACCACTGTACTAAGTGAAAAATATTTTCCAGTTTATCCAATTCTTTTTTTCATATACTTTGATTTTTAGAGCAGTACTAGGGTGGCACAGTATTGAACAGAAGGTAGAGAAATTTCTCTTATGTCCCCTCCCTCTGCACATTTATAACCTCCCCCATTATCAACATCTCCTGCCAGAGTGGTGGGACTGTCGTGGTGGATGGATCTACATTGACACTTCATATTTATCTAAAGTTCAGAGTTTACATTAGGGTTTATAGAACTGTTTTATGTTCTATGGATTTGGACAAATGTAAAATGACATAGACTATTATAATATGGAGAATCCGCTCTATCTTAACTACTTATCCTTCCATTTCCCCAGCTCTTAAAAACCACTGATCTTTTCCTTTTTCTGTCTTCATAGTTTTGCCTTTTCCAGAATTTCGTATAGGTGAAATCATAAACAATGCAGCCTCTTCTGCCACCTGCCTCACAAGCACAAGGTCCCGAGTTGGATCCCCAGTACAAAAAAAAAAAAATCAAAAAACAAAGAACCATAGACTCTTCTGAGTGAGTTCTTTCATTTGGTAATATGCATTGTAGGTTATTCATATTTTTTCTGGTTTGATCGGTCATTCCTTTTAAATGTTTAATAGTTTATATTAAAATGTTATATATCATATATGTATTATAACTATTTTATATATATATGCACTATTTTATATATTATAAATTATATATCATGAATGTATTTTATGTGGATTATATAATTTAAAATAAAATTTATATAATATACAATTAACACATTTAAACACCGTATTTATATATTGAAGTTATATAAATGCTATATATTAAAATATTGATTTTAATATCTCATCATCTGGATTTACCATTATTTTTCTATTCACCTCATGAAGATGTCCTAGTTGCTTCAAAATTTTGGCGATTTTGAATGAAGTTACTGTAAATATCTATACACACATTTTTTTGCATAGAAATAAATTTTCAACTAGTTTGGGTAAATGCCAAAGTGTGCAATTAGTGGATCTTATGGTAATAGAGTACATAGTTTTATAAGAAGCCACCAAACTGTTTTCCAAAGTGGAACTTTTTTCAATCTCATAAGCAGTGAATGAGAATTCTTGATACTTCAGATCCTTGACAGCATTAGGTATTGTCAGTGTTCTGAATTTTGGGCATTCTAATAGGTGTGGAGAAGTAACTTACTGTTTATATTTAATGTATGTGAAGTAGGTTGAGGATATTCATATGCCTATTTGCTATCTATATGTCTTCTTTTTTGGAGGGGGCATAGCAGGGATCAAACTCGATACCTTGAGCTTGGGAGTCAGGCGGCCTTACCACTGAGCTAAATTCCTGGCCTTATATGTCTTCTTTCATGTAGTACCTGTTAAGGTCTTTTGGACATTTTAAAATTGGATTGTTTCCTTATTGAGTTTTTAAGGTTTATTGCACAATTTGGACAATCCTTTATCAGATAGTCTTTTGCAAATATTTTCTCCTATTCTGTGTCTTTTTTTTTTATTGCCTAGACACTGTTCACAGCCAAACCAAAGCTGATGTTCAGCTAATCAATTGTCCCTTTCATAGATCTTGACTATGATGCAATATCTAGTAAGTTATCTTCAAACTCAAAATCATTTAGATTTCGTTGTCTATTTTCTTTTAAGGGTTTGAGTTTTACATTTGTCTGTGATCCATTTTTAATTAATGTGAAGGGGGTAAGGTAGATGTGTAGATTTCCTTTGTCGAAGATCAGTTGATTATTTATGTGGGTCTGTTTCTGAGACTCTGTACTGTTCTCTGCTCTTTTCCATTGATCCATCTTCTTTTGCTAAATACTAAACATTCTCAATTACTATAGTTTTATACTATAAATCAGACAGTAAAAGTTCTCAAACTTCAGTCTTGTTCTTTGTGTTAGCTATTCTGGATCTGTTGCTTTTTTATATGAACCTTAGAATCAGATTTTCAAGAGGCAAAGTACAATAACTTGTCAGCATTACATCAATCAAGTGAACATTTTGACAATATTGAATCTTCCTATCAATGCAGCAACATACAGTCAGTCACTAACTTATGAACATTTGAGTTGAAAACTTTCACAGGTGTACTGTATAAGATTCACAGATGTATTTTATAAGACTGACTTTGCGGGATTACAAAGGAATCCAATTCAAGAATTTTTCCCCAGGATGGAATTTGTTTCTAAGTCAAGGACTTTCTGTATCTCTGCATTTATTTATTTCCTATTCTGATTTCTTCATAGAGATTTATAGTTTTCCTCATATTTTGTTAGCTTTATACCTAAGAATTTAGTTGTTTGGGGGTTCCAATGAAAATGATATTATATTTTTAATTTCAAATTTCACTTGTTCATTGCCAGCATATAGGAAAATGATTAACTTTTGTCTATTAACTTTGTATCCTGCAACTTTGCTAAAATCATTTCTTAATTCTGGGAGGTTTTTGTCATTTCTTCTGGATTTTCTTCATAGAAGATCATAGCATCTGCAAATTTTTATTTATTCTTTCCCCTTATGTAAATGTTCTATTTCCTTTTCTCATACCATTGTCCTTTCTAGGGCTTCCAGTACAATGTTGAAATCTAGTGGCCAGAGAGGACATCCTTGCTTTGTTCTTGATTTTTAGTGGGAAAGGTTGAGAGTCTCTCCCCTTGTGTTATTAGCTATAGGGTTTTTTAGGTATTATTTCTAGTAAATTTCCCTCTATTCCTACTTTATTAAGTTTTAAAAATTTTAATCATAAATGTATGTTGATTTTTTTTAAGTTTTCTTTGTAGATGGTAATATGATCATGTGATACAACTTACTTTGTTAGGATGGATTGATTCTCAAATGTTGAACAGCTTGTATACCTGATATGATTACCTCTAGGTCATGTTGTATAAGTTGATTATGCATTATTGGATTTGATTTGCTTATACTGTATTATGTTGAGGATTTTTTTCATCCATGGTCATGATAGATGTTGATCTTCCATTAATATTTCATGTAATGTCCTTCTTTGGTTTCTGCATTAGCATAATGTTGTCCTCATAGAATGAGTGAAGAAGTGTGTCTTCTGTTTCTATCTTTTGACAGATATTGTAGAGAATTCATTAAATTTCTTGGTTATTTAGTAGAATACACAAGTGAACTCATTAAGGCTTCGTGCTTTCTGTTTTAGAAAGGTTTTGTCTGGTTTGGTTGGCTCTTGGTTTTGATATTGGGTCTCACTGTATATCCAGGCTAGTTTTAAACTCCTGAGTTCAGGTGATCCTCCTGCCTCAATCTCCCTCATGAGGGGATTACTGGTATGTGTCAGCTGGGATAACTAGCTGGAAGGTTCTTAATTATTGTTTTAATGTGCTTAGTATATATCTGTATATTCCTGTTGCCTATTTCTTCTGAAAGTATTGGCCGATTGTTTCTTTTAAAGAATCAGTCCATTTCTTCTACATTATCAAGTTTGCAAGCATAGTTGTTCATGGTATTCCTTTATCATTTTAATGTTCTTGGGAATCTATAGTGATGTCCCCTCCCCTCTCTCATTTCTGACACTGGAAATTTGTGTTCTTTGTTCTTTCTTGCTAGCCTGATGGTAAGTCATTTTTCTCACCTCCCTGTTGTATAGTAAGAACCACATCTACCATATGATGTATAGAGAAATACTTTGATGGTACTTTGTTGGTAACAGTAGTTATTGTTAGCACTACAACAATTGATTTTTTTTTTTTTTTTGGTACAGGGGATTGAACTCGGGCCTTTGCACTTGTGAGGCAGGCAGTGGAACCACTGAGCTAAATCCCCACCCCAACAATTGATTTATTGTGAAAGTCCAATTTTTTCTGAACTTGTAGGCAGGAACTGTTATAAGTGTTATTTGTTTTAAACTTGAACCAAATAATAGTAATGTTATAACTGGTAATGAGTCCAGTAAAAAAGCATGCTATCTATCTCTTGACCAAGCTATTGCACATAAACACTGTTTAAATTATTTCTGCATGAAAGAATTTGAAGATACTATACTTGGCAACTCCTTGTTGATGTTTATTACCCACTGCACCCTGGAGTTCAGATTTATGCTCAGATTGTCCCTCTCTCAAAGACGTTTTCCCTGATTCAGTGATTTCTAAGCTGTTGGAGTCTGTGGACTAGAAAATGTTCTAAGAAAACAAACAAGTGAGCTAACATAAGATTGGCAGTCCTTTATTTTGCCAAGTAATACTATTCTTGAAAATTATATTTGTCCAATGCCTCTTTATCTCATGGAAGAGAAATGTCTCATATTGGTTAAACTTGATCATGCTGGCCATTCCAAGCCACTTAGTAATGGCCTGGAGTACAGGTTAAGATGTTATAAATCTGGTTGTCTAGAGCTATATCTTTAAGAAGAAATGGTTGTTCCTCTACATTTTGAAAATTTAAACTGTATTATCTGTGTTCTTACCAGTTGTTTTTAGGATGAAATAAGTTGAAAAAGAAAAGAAAAAATGAAATGAATGAAAGAGTGGGCTAGAGATTGTGTTATCAGCATGTGTCAGTTTTCATAGCATTAGTTAAGAAAGATGGTTATGTCACCTACTTATTATTTTGAATCTTTTTCTTCCTTATGCCAGTAGGAGACTTAATAATGATTTTCTGTGATGTTAAGAATCCTAAAGTCACATATTTCTGAAGACAAATACTTCTTTCTTTGTTATGTTGTCTTTTCAATATTTGCTTTTGAATTACTATTACAATTCTATATTATGGAGAATTTTATTTAGTTAAAATAATAAAAATACTTTAAGTAGTGATAAAATGCACAAGGATTATCCTTAAGACACACAAAACTATAAGGACATGGTTAAAAGAAGGTATCTTAAAGTGATTTCTGAGCTCAATAAGTGCTAGGTCTTAAAAATTTGTATTAGGCCTTCACTTTTATCCTCAAATTTATCATGGTTAAGCTAAATATAAAATTTAAAATAATTTCATAGTCTAAATGTGATGATTTGTTTAACTTGTGCAAGTAAATGCTCAGAGAAATGAAAAATTATTTTAATAACTACTAGTATGCCTATATTTAAAGAAGTGAAGTTACTGATCTATTAATTTTTCTTAGTAAGCTTCCTAACAGTAAAGATTATCTTCCCTCCACTGTATTTACTTTTAACTTGATTATTTAATACATGAAGTTTTTAAGTTAATATTTGTTGACATGTATTTTTTTCATGCCTATTTACACTAGGAATTTTTTAACTATTAAGACATGCTGCATAAGATAGGATTCTTGGAACTCAATAGATGCTTATTATACTGAATAAGATAATTGCATGAGCAAGTTCAGAAATTATGACCAGAGAAAGAATGGCATATACGGTTGACTTTCCAATATCATGCGAAAAGACCTGAGAACACTGGAATCAAGGATATTCTTGGGACTTCACAAATGGGTTGGATACAAACAGTAATTTGAATCAAAGAAGAATGGTACCACACAGTTATCACTTAGCTTTTTGGTAGGCCAAAGATTATAGATTTCAATGTTATTGAAATCTTATTACTTTGGTCTCAGAAGAAAGACACTGTCAGATCCAACATAGATGATTTTGTAGTTCCTTTTCTACTATGAGAATTTATGACTAATATCCACTTTGGTGTGAACATTAAAGCACAAGCTACTGTTTTAGTTTTTCAATATAGGTTTTTAAAATGGTGTTATAGTTTTACTCACAACTGAGTTGACATAAGGGTTTTGTTACGGTTCACCAAATATTGGAATGATTTTTCAAGTAAAAGTATAAAGTTCTGTATCAAATGGAAATCTACATTTTTTAAAAATAATAAAGTATGGACGTAACTGGACCCCTTTCAACATGATGTGAGTAGGATAATTTTGGCAGGGCTACAGAGCTCGCATATCTCACTTCAATCTTAGTCCCAGCTAGAGGAAATCAGGGTAACAGACAGGTCTCCTTTTCCTCTCTGCATGGTTGATTGTACGAGAAGGAGACACCTGACTAGCCCATGTGGTGCATGTCTTAAAGATTGGGTCACTTAGCTGTAGTGTTGACTTTGAGAGTTAGCACTTCAGCCACCAGCAGATGTAAATGAGTTAAACTGATGAGGGAACAGAAACCAGGAGTAATCAAAGGGCATCCTCTGTGGAGAGGAGAATCTGACAGGTGTTGGAGGGCGCTGGAAATAAGCAAGCAGCTCTACAATAAAAGGGTGGTGAGGAGCTGCCTGAGACCTTCAGGACTTCTCAGCTCCACTTTCAGAAGATCCAGCTTGACTGTTTCCATGCTGTGCATGATTTACAAAGACTTCATAACTATGTGTCTGTGGGACAAAGAGCACTTGAGGTAGTTCATAGTCATTGAATTAAAAAAAAAATGCTATTCTGAAATCCCAGTCCAATTGTGGTTGAGAGTTTCCTGGTAGGAGCTAGCTTTATCAAGCAAGTGATCATATTTTGATATCCCCGGGTTCTGAAAACCCATGCCCTTCCCTATAAAACCTCTTAATGTGATCTGGGTATCAAGACGGGAAAGTCGCAATTGCTCACAGGTGACCCTTTCCAACATGCAATGCTTCAAAGTCTGGGGCCTATTCCTATCAACTGGGCATGTTTCTTTTGTTAAAAGCTAGATATTGTTTAATTGGAAAGTCACTGTTATTTAGCATTAATATCTTCGTTAATTACAAAAATGGGGAGGGACTTGGTCCTTTATTCTGGGTTATGTTGACTCTGTCTACATTAGAAAAACTCAGCAGTAATGTGGAACCAGTACACCAGAACCCATTGGAAAGCCCTTGATCTCTACAGACAGTGCAAGTAGTACTTCTGGAGTCAAATATGTCTTCTTGCCATGGTTTCCATGCAAATGTGAATATCATATTTCTGGGGTATCAGTTTCCTTTTGTGGTCAATACAATTTTCTACTTGTTGGAATTGTGATGAGAATTTGTCATATGTGAGCTCTAGAATCGGGGTTCTGGATTCAAATCCTAACTCTTGTGTATTATGTGACCACAAGAAACACATACACAGTATATGCGATCATTCTGCTTCAGCTTTGCATCTGCATAACTAAAATATCCACAGTACCTATTCCATAGGCTGTTGTGAGACATAAATGCTTTTTAATTATATAATGCACTTGATACAAGGCCTGGGAGTGCTTGGTACTTAATACAGCTCAGGAAAGTATACCCCAAGCATTATTATAAAGTGCTTTAAAAATTCTATAACATTTGGCACGTGATCATGTTTAAGTAGGTTTCTTGAGGCACAAAATGTTTGAGTTAGTCCTCAGCGTGCCTACGATTGATAACTTGGTAATAGTTTCATCTGTAATTTCTATAAAGACCATATAAGTAGAAATAGTTGAGAAACTCATTCTCCCTGAGATGGAGCAGACATAGGAAAGGCTTTTATCACCATTGCCACACTTGCAGATCAGGGGGATGTGTACGTTTCTGGGGATTTTAGCTTGGCACCTTATGCAGACACTAAATTTACTTTGAAGGGAAAAAAAAACATAAGTATGTTCCTTTTTGTGCTGGCAGAAGTAGCGGAGAATGGTTCTCTTTGGCAATCTCAAATTTACTTAAGCTCTTTTCCATTCTCTGAGTGAGTATGAAGTGAAATAATTGATGACACTTTTTGGTTCCATACACAGAGGTACTTCTCAAATAAGCAGGAAACATTGGAAATAAAATTGGATTTAAAATATTGTTTTCAGAAGAGAACAAGGCAGAAATCTCGAGATTTTTTAAAAAAATTATTTAGCATTATATTCTGTGTAAATCTAATTCTTTTTTCAGTGCTAAAACATGTACTTCATGAGACTTTGATCAAACTGAAAATACTTCATAAAACCTGCTTTTGTGTGTCCTATTAGTGAAATAGATTGTACTTAAATTGTCAGAGATGAAAGCATTCAATAAATTATGAATTGTCCTTCTGTCCTTTGTTCCTTAAAAGTGTTTCTGTTGTAAATACTGATAGATGGGGCAATATTCACTTGTCTATTTCCATAATCATTTTTCTAAAGACAACCATTTGCTCTTATAACTTCATAAAGTTCCTTTTACTAAGGTTCCCTAAGAAGGAAGGGAATTTTTTATATTAAAAGTATTATTTAAGCTTTGTTAAAAGTTAGTGTCAGATTAGCAGAATTAACATTACCCAATAGCCAGTAAGGAATGCAGAATTTCAGGGCTCTTACTTGCTCAGTTAGTCAAGATTTCCTGCAAGATCCATGACCAGTTGCATTCAGAAGTGCTATGTTAAAACATGAGAGTTCTGTTTTCTTTAAATTGAAGATGTTTCTCTCTTCCAAGCTAGGATAAGAATTAAATTGGAATTTTTAAAATTAAAATTAACAATAAATGTTATGAGAAAAGTGATGTATTTGTTTTTCTATTTGCAGTTAGAACATACTACTTTAAATTTAATAGCTTAAAACTGTGCAGATGTATTTTATAGTATTAGAGGTCACCAGTCCAAAATATGTCTAGTGGTCTGAAATCAAGGCATTGGTGTTAGCAGGGCTGAATCCCTTTCCCAGATTCCAGATGTTGCCACCCTCCCTTGGCTGAGGGCCCCTTTGATTTTCAAAGCCATTATCACCACATCTTTAAGTCTCTCTCTAATATTCAAATCTCTGTCTGTCTCTGTCATTGTCGTTCTCTCCCTCTCCCTCTGTCCTCTCTACTTCTCTTTAATTTTCTGGCCTTGCTGTTACTGTGGACCTACTAGGTCATCCAGATTAATGTGTTCATGTCAAGGTCAGCCAATTAGCAACCTTAATTCTCTCTGAAATTGTAATTTCCCTTAGCTGTGTAAGATACATACTTAGAGTTTCTGGGGAGTAAGTCTTAGGTATCATTGGGATGCTATTATTCTGTCTACCAAAAAATGGAATCTGTGATTTAATAAACTTAAGTAAAATAGATTAGGTATAATTAATATCATTTTTTCTAAAGGTTTATCAAAATCTTTACTAATTTGAAGTCATAGTATAAAATATCAAGAGTGAAAGATACTATGAAATTTTCCCCAAGTGTATTGGACAACAATACCCTTTCATTGACATTTGCTTGAAGAGAGAAACTCATCTGGAAAATATAGATGAGAGGAATTTCATTCTTCTTGCCTACTCTATCTGAAGTTTAGCCAATACACAAGCCCTGAGCTTGAATATTTAGGACTAAGATTTATCATTGGTCCTAATTTTAAATTGTTAATTTTAGGCAAATGTCTTCATTCCTGTAGTCTAGGTCTGCTTGGCTAATTTGGAAGTCAACCTTCCCCTTGAATCACCACTACCTGGTTATGTGGGCTTGACTTTAAACATTAGTTTCTAAACATTAGTTTCTGAGTTCTGAGTTATGGAGAATGATTGAAAACACTGATTGCAGGAGTTAGTCTGAGTTAGGATGCTTGAACTGACAACTTCATAGGCACATGGTCCAGAGAACAGCATTTGATCTCTTGAAATTTTGTTTTACCCAGCATAAATTTCTGTGAATTTATATAATAATGCATATAAAGAAATTGATACAAATCCTGGCACACACTAAACACACAAAAGTTTTGACGAAGTTTTCATTATTGTTAGTATTAGAAAGTAACTGTAAGTATGAAAGTCTTACACCAACAATAATAAAAGGATGAACCAGTTCTCATGGGGATACTGATTCAATGTTTATGAAAGAATGGTTTTAAAATAGATTCTAAAAGTTGAAAACTTTGTAAATTAACACATGTTAATTGCAAACCAAGGAAAATAATTTAGTTGGGCATTTGGATGGATAAGAAGAATTGATTTTAAAATGACTTCTGTGGAGTCTTACATGATACAGATACTTTTTATCAACACTATCATTTCACATGAACAGCTACACAAATACAGTCTAAGCAAATCATGGAAAGATTCTTTAAAACTGTATGCATGGATTTTGCTGATAAAAAGTTCACAAAGAAGAATTAATGACCCACATAATATACTTTATCACTTTTCTTTTGTAGTAGGAATTGAACTCGGGACCTTGTGCTTGCATGGCAGATGCGGTGCCACTGAGCTAAATCCCCAGCCCCTTTATCAGTTTTTTAAAAGAAAATAAATGGGGTTTCTGACCCAGTACTTTATTTTGAAATTGTAATAAGTCCAATTTTATATGAAAGCTGATTCAAACAATATATTAATCAAACCAATTTAAAAGACTAGGTCTGTTAATTAAAAGTACTATCTATACTTTTGCAAAGTGAAATTTCAAATGTACAGCAGTGTCAATATCTTTCCTGCAAGGGGAATACATAGTTGAGAATCTTAATTTGTCTCTATTGCAGCCTAATAACTCAATTAAATTGTGATAGAAAAATGAGCTTTGAAGGAAATTGAGGGAAACATACTAATTTCCACAGGTTTAATTAGCAAAATAGAAATCACAATACCCATAATCACAGATTCACATAGTTACAAAATGATGATTACTAAAGTACCGGAGTAGTCAGCTTGAGACATGAAGTGTGGGTCACGGGAGGTGTATGCCTGCCTCTGTGTGTGTGTGTGTGTGTGTACACACTATCTTAGATTTGAACATTAATGTAGCATGCTGATGCTAGTAGTCCAAAGGAACAAATCAATTGTAAAATAAGTGCATCATATTATTAACAGGATGGGATATATCATCTACTTTGAATAGAAAGGTCTGGTTTGGAAAATATTAGAACAGATGAATTTAGGTCTTTTGGCCCCTTCTGTCTTCTTGTTACCATCTAGATTTAATTGACCCTCAATAGAACACTGTCCAGGAACCTAAATTTGGTTTTTTCTCTTACTTATGTTTCTACCAATTTCATGGCTATTGTTAAATATTCACTTCCTCATTTTAAGTAGAATTTTTGGTGTATAATTAAACCTAGTTTTGAAATCAGGCTTAATTTATTTATAGGTTCATCTTGGGGAAATCGTTTCTCATCTTCATATGCTCATTTCTGAAAATATTATATAACTTGGGCATCCTCCGAATTTAAAGTAAATTTTAAAAATTCACTCCTATATGTTATCAAGTTATTTTTACTAATAAAGCTGAGTAATGATAATGGAAAGAAAACAAATGTAAATGGTGGAAATTCTATTTCATTTCATATGTCCATTATACATGTGCTTCTAATAAACTCAAAATAGGAAAATAGAGAACAAGTTTTAAATACATTGTTTTATTGACTTGAACTTATATACAGACACAGTTTTTCCAGTTGCAGAAACAAAATATCATATTTTCTGATTTTTGTTCAATTGACAGCTTTGCCAATTTTGCCAATCTATACTTATTCGAAGTTTATCAAAGAACAAATTTTATTAATTTTGCTTCAAAAAGAATTTTTTACAAGAAGCATATACAGAAAGTTTCCTGATTCATGGCCTATAACAATAAGTGACTTTTATTTTCAGAAGACTAGTATTTTTGACAGATTGTTCAGAAGTACTCTTAAATGCATAATAGGCAGATGATTTCTAGATATTTCTTTTAAAAATTCTCTACAGGATACCTCTTATTGACTGACCATTCCCATTAACCCCATCTGATAATACCTGTAGTTTATTCTGCAGCTTTATTCAATGAACATCATCTGTAAGTACTGCATAGGGCCTGGTGCGTAATTGTAAGTCATAAAGAGAACTAGTAGTCCCAAAATATACAGGTAGGTGAGGAACTTCTACCTGGGTGTAAAACACTGTAGAGTACGGTGTACATATGCTGTGCTTGCTCGGGTTACATGTAGACTTCTATATCCTACACATCCAGACCAGGTTGTGTCCATGAGTGAGCCCACTGCAGTTTCAGGTGCCTCTACTTTCTAAATAGCACAGTTTTATCCTTGGTCTGACAGAAAGAAAGTATTCTTGATTCTCTTTGGTTTTTTACTCTTCTACTTAACCATATTTATTTATGGAATAAACTCTTCCTATTTATGTCTGAGTCATTCTTGAAGTCAAGGTGATTTCAGTTTGGCTATAACTTGGAGCCTAAGCAAAGGGTTATCTTTAGCAGTTCAGATGGGTTGAACTTATGTGCCATATAAGGATGGCAAATGACTACATACGGATAATCATGTACATACCTTTACTTTTTTAACTTACAATATTGTTCATATGGTAATGACACAAATATAGTCCTACTCTCTAATTCAAGTATTTGAATGAGACAGTATCTGTACCTTACCCTGTTAGGAAGAAAATTTTCCAGAATTAGTTCAGAACTCATATAAAGTGATTGCTTAATTTAACCTAAATTAAAACTCATCTCCTTTGTTATAAGATTATGAGTTTTTTTCTTGATATTTTCCTTAACACATCTAATACTCAGTTGTTCCAGTCATGTATTGTATGATCAAAGTCCAAGATGAAATTTGCTGTTCATTGGGCTGATTGGTAAACCTGAAGTCCATGTAATTTCTGACTTGCTATAACCTCTGCATACAAACTGTGTAATGTCAATAAACATTCCTTCTCTCACATTCTTTCCTTATGGATATTCCTCTGATACTAATCTGCAACTGTGTTTACCAGAAATAACTGATTTGCATACCCAGCTACTTTCAAAAGCATTCATTTAATTATGTATGCAAGACAGCCTTCTCCTTAAGTTTAATTTAGTAAGTTTCAATAACCTTTGGCATATGCAATGACAAAGATAAACATAATGCCTATTGTCTCTCTTTAAAAACCTATAAAGCTTTTTAACCCAAAGTATAAAGCTTAAAAAGAGTTACACCTTTTATTTAAGCACTCCTGTCTCCTTATGGATTTGAGGATATATGAATGTGCATCTCTCCTACTTTTTTTCAAGATTGTTGCAAATGGTAAATCAAATTTATATTGAAGTCCTTAAAAGTGTGATTTTATTTCTTTTGAATATACTCTGAGGAAAAAATCTTTCATTTCTATTATAAAAACACAATAAGAATGAATACATCATGAAGATATGCATTTGGAAATACTGTGAGAAAAAATTCAATTTTAGTTTAATATTAATAACACCATTTTAGAATGGACTTTGGCTTTATCAGATGCAGCTTTGAGTAAGTCAGTCACCTGGGAGTCCTTCAAAGCTGAGTCTGTTTCCTGCACACAGGGCTTGCTCCCTCATTAGGCGAGTGTGATTGATCTTGTGGAAAGAATTGAGTAAGGCTGATTTTTTCAAATTGATCTTATCATTAATCCCACATCTACTTTGCAAATAAGTACACTACCCTCATCTACACAAATTTACTACAAAATAATTCTTCAGATTTAAGTGTGACCTGAACACCTACATATTGAATACCCAAGCTTGATAACACTTTCTTGCCATGACTTGTGAGAATGCTCTTAAAAGTACAGGAAGTTGAGCAGGACTTCTACATGGGCAGATCAGTAAGTTGGAAGAATCAGTTCCAGTTCCCTTATTCTATTCAATGTACTTGGAAAAATCAGTGAGCTCTCTGCCTTGTCCTTTCAACAGATCAATGGATTTTGAACTTGGGAAACATTTATGCAAAACTATCTGCTTTGGTCAGTAGACAAAGTCTTTGCTGTTAACTAGAATCCTGACTTACCTATTGTGCTAAAGGAAGCCTCAGCTACTACAAAGCCTTAAGTATTATACTCTTTCCTAATGAAGGGGAAAAATTCTGTTTTGGTCAGGGTTCTCCAGAGGAACAGAAATATAAATATAAATATATATATATATATATATATATATATATATATATATATATATAGTAAAAGTGGATTTATTAGAATGGCTTACAGAATTGGAGGACCTTCTGCATACTGGAGAGGAAGAGAATCCAGTAGCAACAAGGGGAACCAAGGATGCAGCCCCAGTCGGAGGCTGCAGGTGTGGAAATCCTCTGGAGAGTCACTGCTGTGAGTCCCCATCAATGGGTAGAAGAACCTGGAGTGTGATGTCCACAAGTGATGGCAGGAGCAAAGGAGGCACCCACTTAAACAGAACTGAGCTTGCAAGCACTGGCTGGTTTCTTGTTCCCTCTGTTTTTGTGACATCCAGCCCCCAGCATATTGGACAAGGTTTCTCATATTCCAGGCAGGTGTTCTCCCCTCAGTTTGCTCACCCACACTACAGGCTGATTGTTTCTAGAAACATACCTCATAGACACACTCAGAAGTGTGCTTTACGAAGTTTTCAGCCATCTCCCAATCCAATCAAGTTGAGAATCAAAATTAACTCTCACAAATTCACTCTGGATTTTGTGAGAAATTGTAAGGATGACACACTTCTAAAGCCATTAAATGTGGGATTAGTTTCCACTTCTTTGGTTTGAGACATACACATTGAAAAACAGCAAGATTTTTTAACAATGACAAATGCTCAGTTCTTTAAAAACGACTTTTATTATTTTGTGTAGTCTTTTTAAGTCTTAAGAGAGGTAATATTTTACCGCTGTACTGCTATATCTTAGCAGACCCTTATGTCATGGGAAGACTGAAGAGAGCTACAGGAAAAGAGGTTGAAATGAGCAGAATTATTAGAGCTCAATTTATATTTTGGCATGCCTTGGTCAGTAATTCACTAGCAACTAATCATATTATCTAATTTTGATGTCCAATGTGCCAAACTGTTATCCCAAATGATAGTATAATGGTATATAAATAATGATTTCTTTTTACAAAGTTAGATTGTGTATAATGTAATCATTTCATTATTCACACAGAACAAGCCTGGAAATCTGACTACAAGTTAACCCTATTCCTATTGACAGGATGAAGACCAATCTGTTTTCTGGTCTAAGGCTGTCCAAAGAAATATATATTTGTTTGGAGGGTTTGAGTTAACATATCTGGCCCTGCTGTATTAAATGAAAAGACTGTATGTCCATTATCAGAAGGGCTTGACATCCTAGAAGATCTTACAGGAGTTAAAAAGCATTCTGTTTGTTCTGCTGTATTAATCTAGTGGGAAAAGTGTGATGGACAAGAGTGAGGAATGGGGAAAGAAGGAAATCTCAACATAATAATGCATAAAGTCTGGTAAGGAAATAGCTCTGGACAGAGGGTCAAGAGTTTTCAATTTTTGTTCTGCCTTTAGTTATGTATCATTTGACCAATTAACTTAATTTGTGAGTCCCACTCACCTCATCTATGAAATGGACTAGTACTTCCAAATCTAGCAACTCTTACAGTACCTGGTAGTGTTGAAGTAAAAATGGAGGCAGGGTTGGGATTGTAGCTCAGTGGTGTAACACTTTCTCAGCATGCACATGGCCTTGAGTTCAGTCCCCAGAACTATAAAAACAAACAATAAAAAATGCAGGCATTAAAAAAACCTTTAGAGTTGGTAAAACCAGTTACAAAGGAAGGCGGATTATTATTTTAGTGAAAGAAACAATAAAAAATGACATAATGCTACTTAATCATTCAGGAAAAATAGTACAGACGTTTAAAGTTATATTTTTCTGTAGTATAGCAGGACAAGAAATATACACATAGATTACAGGAAAATTCACAAAAATAAGGACACTACTTTAAAACTGCTGCCCTTGAAACATAAAATTTTTCTTTAGATATTTGCTAGCCCTTAACTACCACTAAATTCTAAATTCTCTGGAGGCATTTCTATATAGACATGATACCGTATTATTCTTTAATTTTCCAGATGAAAATGATATGCCTGCTTCATTTACCCTTAACATAATATTCAAGTGAGAACTGACTGAAAGAAAACAGTAGTTTGGTAGCACCAGCCATGCTACAGCCTTGTAAAATGGAGTCCTTTTTGTTGTTCATGGGTGTACAGTGGAATATCAGAGAATCTGCCTAGAGACAAGTGACAATTGGTTTTGGCTTCCAAATGTACTTGAGCTGCAGGAAAAACCAGTGACTATTAAAACAAATCTGTCAATTTTCTTAGTTCTTGTTCAGGGAAATGAACAGCTTGCCTTCCAAAGGTTCCCTGAATTGGAGCATATCCTTGATTAACCCACTCATGACCTGCCAAGATACCAGCTGTTGAGAAGAACTTGCTGTTCCGTACTGGGATTTTGGTTATAAGCTACACTCAGAGCATTTGCAGAGGCCGTCACAATCTTGAAATGGAATATGAAAAGGAAAATGTTCTTAGTATTTATCCCTGTGCAAGTGAGTAAGATGCTTGTCTTTTATGTTGATTTCTCCTCATCAATGAAGCAGACCTGAAACACAGCAGTTGTTTAGTAAATATTTTAACTGATTTAATGAATATATGAGCTACAAAGAAAGTAACTTACAGCATAGTTTCACAAACTGAAAGAATGTCAAAGCACTAATCAAAGAGCTTAATTTCTGTCTCACCTCTGGTGCACAGTCAGTTATTTATCCTCTCTGGGTTGGCTTCATCATCTATACATATCACAGGAATGTTGTGCTAAGTGCTCTTTTGGTGCTTGGGATATAAAGTCAAGTTTGCCAGAATTTACACAGCTTTGTATAAGATTCCTGTAAGTCTGTTCCAAAGTCTGATGCAAATGCTTTTCTGGACAAATGATGCCACTGACATTCTAGAACACATTGAACAGAGACTTGCTGTCTCTGTTTTTGGCTGAAAGATTTAAAGGACTAGGTCCTAATTAGCATGTGTACATAGTGCCTGAGTTTTGCTCTGACTGATAGCTGTAGTCCTTCCTGGCAGCACACAGCAAGATATTTCTTGTCCAAATACATAGCTTCTTTTGGTTTGAGTCATCATCTTGTGCAGTCTAACTCTTGGTCTTTATAATACTTCACTGCAGCCAAACTCCTCTCCCCATGCTCTCTGCAATATTATGTATTTTCTGGCTGCTGAGACTTTTCTTATGGTATTCACCTGACCTTGCTTTTTGCTTTCTTCCCTTTCCCTTTTCAGTTGGGAAAGTGATATGGATGTGTCAAAAGTTATGCAGAATTAGCAGCTAAAAAAGGCCAAGATCCCTAAACTACTAACACTCAGGTTTCCAACAAGGATGTTTCTGTCACCAAAATATATTTCCAATTTTCATCTGAGTACTTACATTCTTCCACTTTGTATTTCTCTGCCACCCAGCGAATTGTCCACAAATCTACATGATGTCAGCCATTTCCTTTTCCTCTGTTGCCCCTTCCAATTGATGATTCTTGGCTGTCTCTTTTGCTCTGTGATTTTCTTGAATTTCTAAGAATTTTCTCTCCCCTCTATACTGAGGTGGGAATTCACTGAAAGCAAAGATCATGTAGAACTATGTTAAGATGCAAATAAGAGAAAACTAACTGCAGGTAGCTTACACAGAAAGGTGGTTCATTTTTCTGCTATATCAGGAAGTAGGCAGCTGTTAACACTATTACTTCTGCTCAGTGATGCATAATGTCAGGGATTCTCATTCCATCTATTTTCTGGCTTACCAGTTTTAGGAGTTGGTTTTCAGCCTTTTACTTATGGCTTAGTGGGCCAATAGAACAGTAATTGCTCTAGATATTATAATAAGTGACTCTTGGCTGTGACACTGATAAGCTATTGCTTTGTATAATAAACACTCATGACACTCAGCAAAACTGGTAAACTAATAAAGATGGGGAGGTGGAGGTTGGACAATCCTGTGTACAATGACCTTGACCTTTCCATTGTGATCTTTCTCTTTTAAGTATGTTTCCTTCCACAGATGTGAAACATCCCATCTCATATTGCATTTCTTCCATAAATCCTTTGATTCTTCTAACAAGATGTTTTATCTATCTTTAACCCTCTACACCATATAAACTACTCTACTCTTCATTGCTGGAACAAAATACCTAACATACACAACTTAAAGGAATAAAGTTTTATGTCACAGTTTCAAAGGCTTCAGTCTGTAGTGGGCTGGCTCCAAGACACTAATCCATGGCAGAAGGACATGATGGAAGAGAGCTGCTTACATTATGGCATCCAGTAAATAGAGCTAGGAAGAGCAGAGCAAAGTTAGAACGTTCAGTGTCAAGCCTTCAGTGACTTGCCTCCTTCATCTGGGTCCCACTCCCTAACACCCCTTTCAGCTAGGAACTCATCAAGGGATTGATGCAGTTAAGGCCCTCATGATGCAGTCTCCTCTCTTGTACTGAGAATCAGACTCTTAATGTCCTTTGGGACATTTCGCATTTAAACCATAACAATGCTTATATACTTCACAAATGAAGAGGAGGAGGGAGATATACGAGTATGAGAGAGCTGTTCCACCATTTAGCATGAGGTACTTGAAAATGAAAATCCTATTAAGTCTCTCCAGTTAAATTTGTGATTTGGGGTGTGATCTAAACATTACAATGTCTTTTTCTTCCTGTCCCATAGGGTGGAATGACCTATGACTGTTAGAAGATATAAAGCACTAGCAATGATATTAGATGGATAGACTGAAGTAAGAAGGCCCCAGTCCTTCAAGTATACCATTCTTCAATTGTCTGGATCTCAATTTCCTGGTTATTCTAATGCTCTTTCAACTTACATACATTTTTCCTTTTTAAAATATCCTACACAACCTTGAATATAATAGTCTCAATATTTTCTAAATTAATTGGCATATTTAAATAAGAGGCCTAATCATCAAAAGAAATATATTCTGCAGAATCAGTTTCAGGATTGAGTTGCAAACTGCAAATTGTTTCCTCTTGCTTCTGTTTTATAGATGGACAAGAATCCATAATCACTTAGAAAAGTATTGAAATAATCTGTTCTCTGACTCCTGAGGTCCCTCTTCTTTTACAGATTGTTTCCTACCATGGGAAGACAACAAACTAACCAGTTTTCAGCTCCAAATCAAGAAGTAGATTGATTTCTGAGACTCAATTTTTTCCCATTATCTGAGCAACTTGTATCTCCTCAAGCCACTAGGCGTTTTCAGTGAACACTACCATGAGTGGAGCTGTCCTCTATGTGACATGGCTCTTCATTTACGTTTATGATCAGACTATTCAGGTCTATGCATTTATGCTCCGAGAAGTGTGAATTAATTGGACAGTTGCAACACCAACTGATACAGTCAAATTCCAAGTAGATTTCACAGGCAAATGAATGTCCTTCAAAAATTAAATTTTTAAGCCCTTGCTGCCGAACAATTTATTGTTCAAATGTAACTTACTTATGTATGGTGGTGACCTAGTAGCATCAGACTTGTCCTGATGGGAAAGCCAAATTCCCTCTGAAGGACTTGGCTGAACATAAACTGCAAAGAGTGAATTTGCATTCAATAGAGCAGCAGCTTCAGATGCAAATATGATTTCATGTGCTGAGTTGTCACAATTATTGAGAAGCCACCTGATATCTGAACATAGCACATGTGTGTGTGTGTATGTGTATGGTGTGTGCCACTCCATTCTTTGTTGGTTGACACATAGAACCCACGTTATTTTACCACAAGGACACATTTCTGGCATAAGCTTGACCTAAACTAAATGCTTGAGTTGAAGTCTTCTCCATACAGTATAAATGAATTTTTAGAACTGCCACATTCTCTGATGGATCTGACTCAAACAAAATGATTTTCTTTTCAGTAGGTAGGTACAATTCAAGCCTTCCAGGATCAGAGCAAAACAAAATGTTTATCCTTTTTCCTCTGTTTTCTAATCTTTCTACACTGTAGCTTGATGAACATGTTCATTCCCATTACCATGTTAATAGACCATTTCTCTCTTCTGTTAAGTTGTTTGATATTGCTTACCTGTGGGCAGTTCTCTAAGAAAGGTGGAGCTTCTCAGTTCTGCAATCATGAACCAGCATACATTATTCCCCCAGTACGTGCTGGCTGAGCCCTCCATCTGACACTGTAGCCTGCCCCTCCACTAAGCACACCACCAAATGGAGTTCGCTCTCATTTGCTTAATCACTCAGCTGTAATTGAATCCTGATGGGAAGCTGGGTTTCCATCCAGAATGCTTCTCCTTCTCCTACAGAGAAGGTGGTAAAGTATCCATTTCTTCTCAGCAGCAGCCCCAGGATAGTTTGCAGATGGTTTCATGCCTCCCTAATGCATAATGCTTTCCAGACTTGGAGCAATATGGCATGGAGATTGGTGTAGCCATTGCCTAGAGATGTCTTTCCTGTTGTTCTCTCTCTACATTATTGTTCACTTTATAACACAGCTTAGTGATCCATCCTGTTCCTTCCTTCTCACTCTGTCACCATCCTAAGAGCTCCCTAAAAAGTTTGGCTAGAATATTGATGCACAAATTCTACTCCTACAAAGTTCTCTTCAACTGATATGGTGGCACCCAAGAGAGTATTTCTCAAAATCTATCCCTGTGGATTATCTGCTGCAGTGTCACCTGGAAACATGTAATACCATCACATAGGTATTAGGTTCCAGTATACAATACTGGGAGGAACACATATATTCAAGTCAGAGCACACAACAGTGTCCTCCTCATCAAAGGAAGAGAATCAAAAAATATTGTGGGTATATGTTAAAACCACCAGAGTAAATATATGTAATTATATTTTGGGGAGATACTTTTAGATAATATAAATGTCCATTTTCACCATATAGTTTTTCAGACACTTAGCATTCATCAATGTGTCCTGAAACCAGAAATTATTAATTTTAATATTCTAATCATATTTTATTTCCCTTCTCCTGCTTCTACTATTTGGAACTGTTCTGGCAAAAAGGTTTAGTCTTTCTTTCTCACATATATCTTTGTTTATCCTGGCATTTATATCAGTATGGATTCATGGATATGTATTCTTTGGATAACAATTCAATGTCATCACTATTTTATGTCTATAGTGATTTAGCTTTGCTCATTGAAAACTCTTCCAGATTGGCTCCTGTGTCCTTTTGACATGCACCTAGCATTTTCTTTTTTCTTTTGTTTTCATACACTCCTTACTTCTTGACAATGAAAGATGATCCAGAGTAAATCTTGTGTGAGCCTTACCCTAGTCTGAGAATCAGTCAGTTTTCCAGAAAGACAGGCTTTATTGTATTGAAAGGTATTTCAAAAGGGTCAAGTGGGCACTAAGTGTTTGTTGTTATGGGTGTTCATTGTGCATAAGCCATCTCAGGAAAGTGCTAGAATGTGTACACACAGATACACACATACATATATACACATAAATGTATGCTTACATATATGTAAGTAAATATCTTTCCCTCTCAAATGTCAGTTTATGCTAACATTTCTGAGACTAATCTAAGTACTATAGGATCCCTTATGTCTAGCCTTACTCCTTTGCTTATACGTAAAACTGTTTTCTTTCTGAGAGTGAGAGAACTGGCTCCCATTATTTAATTTATTCAACTTAGGTATGGAAAGCAGTTTCAAAAATACTAGCCTATATCCCTGTGATAAATAAATTTACTATCAGTACCATTTTATGAATAATTGTTTTTGCCATTAGCCTTTCAATTCCAGTATGTAGCATTTCAGCTTATCTTACACTTAGCAGAATGCATCTAATATTCACATTCTTGCATAAACCAACATTCCTTTTTCTATGTGAGTAGTTTTATGCCTGTTTATCCATTAATCAATGAAATGATGATTTGTTTTCTGCAATTGGGGATGAAGTAGTTGTATGTGTGCACATTTGTATAAACAGAAAGTTGCAATTCACTTAAAAATCTAGGATAGGAACTGTATGATATCTATGTTTAGCGAGGAACTTTAAATGGCAAATTGTTTTCTAATGTAGCCGTATCATTATGCACTCCTAACAGCAATGAATGAACATTCTCATTGCTCTGAGTCTTTTCTAGAACTCGGTATTGTTTTCTATTAAGCTATTCTAGGTATATAGTGGTTTATCTCTGTGTTGTTGATGAAGATTTTTCTACAAGTGAAATTGAGTGTTGTTTCACAGACTTTTGTAGCATTTCCATGGCTTTCTTATGGTAAAATTGTCTGTGTAGATACTATTTGTTTGTCTTTTTGTTTTTGTTGGTTGATTGCTGACTTTAAGAACTATTTTTACATTCTGGAGAAAAATCCATATTGGATACGTGACTTTGTCCCAGTCTCTAGACAGTTCTACTTTCTTAATATTGTCTTTCACAGTATAAATATAAATTTTTCCAAAATCTAATTTTTAGGTTTTTTTCTCTGTACATGGTACTTTTCCTATCATATCTAAACACCCAATCGCCATGTCCAAGATCATATAGATTTTCCCTTTGCTTTTTTCTAAAAGTTTTGTGGCTGTTACTATTTACTATTTAGAATTAATATTGTATAGAGTATTATATATTTGTGAAGATTCATTATTTTTGCATGTGAATAACCAAATATTCCAGACTTTCCTTTTTCCTTTGATTATGTTTGCACTCTTAGCAATGGTCAGTTGATAGTCTTTCCATTGATCCATTTATGAGTCTCTATTTTCCCTCAATCTAAATGTTTATAAATTTATCAGTATTATGTTCTTGCAAATACTCTAAGTCAGTATTAAGTCTTAAACTTGGGTAGTATGATGCTCCAGCTCTGTTCTTCTCCAGAATTGTTTTGGTGGTTTAGTTCTTTTACCTTTTCATATAAATGTCAAATTAGCTATAGAAATCTGAGACAATAAATAAAGGTCATTGAAATTTTGACTTAATATTGCATCTGTACACAAAATTGGGAAACATTTATTTAGATTATTAAAAATTTAGCCATGCTTTTTAGTCTTCAACCTGCAACTCCTGCACAAACTTTGATGCATACATACTACTTTTTTATTTTGTTAATGGCATTGTCTTTCACTTAAAACTTGAACTCTTATTTGGTAATATATAAGCACAGATTGATTTTTGTATAGTCCCTTTATATCCTGCTATCTTTTGTGTTTTTATCAGCTTTCTGTTTCTGTGACAAAATATCTGGGGGAAAAAAGCAACTTAAAGAATGGTTTATTTTGGCTCATGGTTTCATAGGTCCTAGTCTTTGTCAGGCAGTTCCATTGCTGTGAGCCACAAGCAAGGCAGAACATCATGACAGCAGGGTACAGTAGAGCAAAGCCACTCATCTCATGGCAACTTGGAAGCTAAGAAAAAAGGAAAGAGCAAGAGAGGAAGGGCCAAGTACAGTCCCCAAGATCACAGCCTCATGACACACTCCCTTTGATTACATGGTCCCCCTATGTTTCCTTTACCTCCTAATAAGGCTGTAAAATTATTCTCATTAATGGACTAATCCGGTGATGAGAGCCCTCATGATCCAATTGCCTTCCAGAAACCCCAACCCTGAACACATGAGACTCCTGGGGGGACATTTGAGATCTTAAACCAGAACACTTGGTTAAGTCAATTATGTTTTATTCCCACCAAGGGCTGATTTCTACATAGACAGTGATATCATCTGCAAAATTAGACCACTGTTTTTCCCCTTTGCAACTTGTATGTCTATTTTTCTGCTTTCCTCATCCCAGCAAGAACTGCCAATACAATCCTGAAGCAGAGAGGAAAACCTGGTCTAGTTATGGTCTCTTATTGTTCAGTACAATGTTGACTGTGAGCTTGTCGTGGCTGCCTATTACTAAAGAAATTCTCTTCCAACCCTATTTTATGGTTTTTATATTGAATTTTGGTTAATGTTTTTTGACACATTTTGAGATCATACGCTTTTTCTTTAGTCTGATCATATGAGAATTATAATGATTGATTTTCAGATAATGAGTGCACTTCACGTTCCTTGGATGAAATCTGCTCATCTAGGATGTGTTAGAATTTTTGTGTATTAATGGATTTGTTTTGTTAATTTGTTAAAGAATTTTTTAGATGGGTCTAAAAGTGTAATTGCTCTCTATTTTTCTTTTTTTAAAGTTTAAATTAGCCATTTTTAGTGGCCTATGCCTGTAAGAAAGCTAAAGCAGGAAATTACCAGTTTAAGTCCAGCCTGGGCAACTTACATAGTTAGTGAGACCCTGTCTCACTAAAAAATACTTACGTACTAAAATGTGTTTGTTGGGGTGTGGGTTCAGTGTGAAGGCCCTAGGTTCAGTACTTCAAAAAAAAAATTTTTCTCAAATGTACTTTGATTTTTAAACAAATGACATTTTCAGAATGTATGAATTTTTTAGAACCTTTAGAATAAAGGAAGAAAATTTTAAATGAATTTAAGAAACCACTGAAATAGAGTACAGGATCTGAAGATTAAAATTTTCTTAAAAAGTTTAGTAAAAATCATTTTACTTTGACTATTTTGGTAAATTCAAGAAAATAACACATTTCAAATATTGATAAGCATATGTTCACTTTTTTGGCTTTATGCCAATTGTTAATAGAATAAAATGGACCAATTTCTGTAATACTTTTAAATTTTTCTTTGCAAATATTTTTGTCTCTTAAAAATTAAGGAAAATTACTAAGTTCAGATCTTTCACAGTTTAGACTACTTGACATACTGTAATAAAGTGGATCAACTACTTGAACAAGGTCATAGCCTTTTATAGTTCTAATAATAAAGGAAACTTGTTAGCTTCAGAGTTTCACATTTTTCTGCAAGTTAAACAATGTCAATTTGTCTCTCTTTGCTTCATGACAGGTACAAAAATTATGCAATAAAAACCACTTCAGTAGAAGCCTTATCCTTTCCAACCCTTAATAAATGAAATTCATGTTTTTTACATATTAGAGAAAAACCTTACCCAGCTTATCAGTTTGTTGTGATATTTCTATACCTAACACTAACATTTGTTTTCTAAATTAACAAATATTGTTTAGAAATTAGCAAACATCTGAGCAAATAAAATTAATTTGAAGTCACAAAAGTTTTCATGGAAAACAGACAAAAAAGACAAAAAAAGACAAAAAAGACAAAGCTCCTGTTCACGATCGTTTACACTAGACGCAGAGCCTGGCTCTGCAGGTGCATCTTGGCTAGTGGCAGAATCCAGGTTGCTGTTGTCCACAGGAGCTTCTTCATTTACTTCTGTTGTTGCTCTGGCTTGGGTTCCAGGAGTCTCATGTGTAGGAACCCTGCTTTCTTTTCTTCTCAACAACACTCTTAGGAACCAACTTCTTCATATCCCAGAAACAGGCCCAGAGCTCTTTCATCTCAAAGTGGTGGCATCATATTATGACACTCACTGCACTGCTCCTCCATGATGTTCAATGGCATGTGGGAATCCAGGCTTGATGGGAGTGAATATACCCTCCACAGCTCAGACTAGCAGCGCAAGCCATCTAGCAGTCACAAATCCTCAGCCTGCCCTAGCCACTTGGTTTTTATGTGATACAGACCTCATGAAATGAGTTATATTTTCTCCTCTTCTGTTTCCTAAAAGAAGTTATATAGGTTATTTGGTAGAATTCATGAGTGAAACCATCTGAGCTTCAATCTTTTTTAGGGGAGGAAGCTTTTTTTTTTTATTAAACTGATTTGCTCCTTTTAATTTATATAGGACTTTTCAGGTTATTTCTCTTCCCTTAGTTTTGGTAATTTGAACATTTTAAAGAGCTCTTCTCTTTAATTGCATAGCTGAATTTATTGGCATAAAATTATTCATCTAGCTTTTGATTTTATTTTTTTTCTGTTTCTCTTTTCAAATTCATTGGCTTGATTCATCTTTTTCATGTCTTTCTGTTTGGGGGGAATATTTATTCAGCTGTGTTTTGTTTTTTTACTTCTAAAGTGGAAACTTAGGTTGCTGATTTTAGATTTTTCCTATTTTGTAATATAAGCATGTGATGATATGATTTTCTTCGAAACAGCTTTAGCAATAATAAATTTTGACATGTTGCACTCTCTTCAAGATATGTATTTATTGCGTAAGGGATTGGTTTAATTCTGTGTTCTGTTCTTTTTTGAAAGGCTTTGTGTTCCTTCCTTTATTCATTCATTCATTCACTTATCTTCTGTGAGTTGAACCCAGGGCCTTCACATGTTATGCAAGCATTCTATAATTCAGCTATACTCCCAATCCTCAAAATATGTTAAAGTTTCTTTTCATACTTTTTGACCTGTGAATAATTTAGAAGTTAAATGAAGTAACACATATAAAACCATTATGACTTGGAACATAGTATATGGTCAAGACTTAGATTAAGGATGGCAAATTAATCTGGCAGAGAAAATTTCAAGTTCAGCCTATAGCATGGATACTGTTTACTGCTTTTAGTCAAATTGCTAGTGAAAATCAGGAGCAAAAATCCCATTTAAAAAGGTTTCAGTTTTGCCAGAAAGAAAGAACCTGTGTTAAGTATGATAGTGGATACCTATAATCCCAGTACTTGGGAGGCTGAGGCAGGAGGATGGCCAGGAGTTCAAGGCCAGCCTAGACTACAAAGCAAGACCCTGTCTCAAAATAAAACAAAATGCCTTTGAAGATAGAGCAGAAGAGTTGGGTGGCTGAAAGAATTAGCATTAAATACTTTGGCTCAGAACAATAGGAAACATTGCTTGAGTGCATGTCAGGAATTTGCAAGACCCCATCCTTTATGAGCTCAAGGGGGAAAAGATCTAAGACTTTGTTTTGAAATGAGAGCCCCAGGGTACCCTGCTTTAGAAAGGCCACCTAGGGAATTGGTTCACCAGGATTCAGTTCACAGTGCTAAGTCATCCATATACTTAGAAGTCCCTGCTGCAGCAATTCAAGGGAGGCCTAGCTATTGCTTGAGACAGTGGCAGACCTTGGTGTCTTTCCTGTGGTGCTGCTTTCATAGGCGTGTATCATGTAAGAGTTGTAGGGTCAGGGAGGTTTCAGAAAAGGGCTTCCAGGCAATGTGCCTCTGAGAAGACAGTGTGTAAAGCTCTGAAAGTGAAGCGAAAAGTGCAGTGGAGATCCCAGAAAGTTAGAAAAGCCAGGAACGTGGAATTTCTGAGGAAGCCACAAGCAATGAGCAAAGCCAACCTAAAAGACAAGCCATGAGGGCTACCATCACCAGCAATGCCTTAAGGACAAGGCAACCCAAGCCCTTTAAAGTTCATATCTTGCCACATCTTGCCCTAGACCAGCATCTTGGAACTACAGCATGTAATGTCGGCCCTGCTGGGTTTCAGTCTTGCTTTGATCCCATTGGTTTTATTCGCCTATTCCTTCCTTTTGGAATATGAATATTTATCTTATGCCATTATATATCAATAGTATTTAACTTCTTTTTGATTTTACAGGGGCTTATAACTAAGAGATTCCTTTGACTCTCAGAATTTGGACTTGGACTTTTCAGCACTGCTGAAAATGTTAAGATTTTGACAACTCTTAAAAATGAACTACATACATTTTGCATTAAAAAAATGCACATGAGCCTTTTGGGGTCCACAGGTGGAATGTTATGGTTTATATGTAAATACCCTGCAATAGTCTCATGTACTGATAGATGAGGCTGAACAGCTGGCTTGCTGGTAGGAGGTGGGGCCTGGTCAGAACAGATGAGTCACTGGGGATGTGATTTGGATGGGTATATCTCCCTTCCCAGATCCTTTTTTTACTCTGCTTTCTATCCTGCATGCCATGAGCATCATTCTTCTGCCGTGCTGTTCTGCCTTGGAGCCAGCTGACTTTGGATTGAAATATAAAACAAAATATACCTCTCCTTTTTTAAATTATAGGTGTTGGGTGTTTTGTCCCAGTAGTAGGTTAGTGACTATGACATATGGTTTATAACTGATGGTCTTGTTATTGTCTATAATTTTTCATTTTATGTCAAAATTGAGATTGATATGAAGGGAAAAAAATTTATGGGAATCCAAATAACATAAAATTCGAAGAGGTAAACATGAGCTTTATCTGTGCTACTTTCTTCATTGATTTAGTGTAGTATATTATTCAATTGAAAGACCTGCCCCAATCTACCCACTTAATTTATGAATCTGAAGCTATCTCTTCAGAATTACCACTGGGATTCTGAGCATGATTGTACACTTACAAGTGCTTTGCGAAGAGAATGAGATGGTAAGGTTTGCTGAGATGTTCAGGAAGTATTATCAGTAGGTCAGGACTCAGCATGGTGTCTTATGGCTTCCTGACCCAGATACATGATCAAGGAAGTACAGTTGACTCAGACTGCCTTCCCTGGTTCCTTTAACATCTCCTTGGGAACTTTATTGATCCTCTGCTTTCTTTGTCTTAAACAGGTGGGCTCTGCATTGCTCAGTCAGTGAGAATTCCCCAAGAGCGCAAAGACAAGACCATTGACTTTGACAGAATTATCAAACAGCTCCTGGACACTCCCAATTCCAGGGCCATCGTGATTTTTGCCAACGAGGAAGATATAAAGTAAGGATCATTGGTGAAATTTGTTCATATGCATGTTGCAGATTTAAGAGACAGAAAGATTGAGAAGCAGCCAAAAAAAGGAAAAATAAAGTATAATATAAGATCTATAATCATATATGGCAATGTCTGTATCTGCTTTCTATCCCAACACAGGTAGTTATAGTTAAAACCAGAAATAGCAGCATGTTGTGGTCATGTATAGAAAAATAACTGTGTTCAGGCTGGGGATTTAGCTCAGTGGCATGGCGCCTTCCTCACAAATATAAGGTCCTGAGTTCTCCTGGGGTGTTCTAGAGGGGGAAAAAAAAGAAAATAAGTGTATTCAATTATTGATTTTTAAAAAAACACTGTTAAAAAGGCTAGTTTATTAATAAAATATCCAAATATAGCAGATTTTAAACAAAGAATGATTCTTCTTACCGTAAAAGAAGATAGCATTATCATTCTGGCTTTACTGCCAATGCTTTGTATGTGGTATGTTCAAAACAAAACTCATCATAACTCTACATTCTTCAATCACTTTTCCATTTTTCCTGCCTTACCTGGATCTCACTTGAACTAAAAAATCTGCTTGTAATCTGATTTTCCCTTCTTTCCTAGTTTCTTGCATTTGTAACCAAGCCAAGTAAAGCCAAGCTTTGAAAGGTTCCTAGAAAATGAGCCCTGCTTCCCTTGCTAGCCACTACCAATCAGATCCAAAACCTTTGTTTTTGACTTTTTATAGTAAATGATTGTTATACAATACCAGATTAAAATGTAAAAGGAAAAAGAAAACTTCAAAATTCTCCTTTCTAGATGTACTGGCTCATTGCTAGTCTCTACATTCTTTATTTGTGGTTATTCTCTAGATAGATAGATAGATAGATAGATAGATAGATAGATAGATAGATAGATAGGATGTAATTTTAAAATATAAATAATAACAGATAAGAT
>NW_004624773.1:18619150-18630393 GCF_000247695.1 Heterocephalus glaber
GGGGGGGGGGGGGTGTCCTGTGGCTTGCTCCCGGGGCATGGGCTGATTCGGTGTTTTCAGCATGACTGGCAACCTCGGATGATGTCCACAGACCTGCCCATCTGCACCGGGCTGATTCGGTGTTTTCAGCGCGACTCAAGATCTTACATTTTATAATATGATTTATTTCTACTCCGATTTTAACACTGGTTGAGCTTCTTAAGTTTAGAAATTCATACTTTAAATTGTTTGGATTCTTCATTAAAATATTAGTTGAAAAATTATTTTATTTTCTCTGTATATTTGTGCTGAAAATGTTAGTTGTATACAAGCCTTCCTATATTTAATCTTTAGCAGTCTTGTCTATTTTTTAACTTTTGGTTGGTTTGGTTTTTGGAAAATTTGCTTTCCTTTTCATCTCCCCAAATATCCTGTAATTTCATATTTTTAATAAGAACCATTTTGTGTTACTTTATATTTATCTTATTCCAGATTTCACAGAACTTTCAATTAAGTGTATTTGTCACTTTGTTCTTCTTTATGCATGATCTCTTCCCCAGCCTACATCAGTTTCCTTTTTCTTGTTAATTTTTCTGTTTTCCACTAGAGATTTTCTCTAATTTTTAATAACTTTTAGCAGGTCACAATTGAGTAAGGTGTAAACTGTGTACATGAGCAGTCCTTACCAAATGGGGGTCTCAGTGGGTTGGTCACACATCAAATTGGACATGCATTGGAAAGATCTATGTCAATATCTAGCGTCTTTTTACTGGGATGGTTCAGAACTTTCCAGAAAAACTGTTTTCTTCCTGAGGCAGCAAACCCCTGGCTTACAGCATTCTGTAAGCAGGAGATTAGTAATCCTGAATAGTCTTAGGGCTGTCATTTACATACTCTACTGACTTGTAATCATTCTGACATTTAATCATTCCTTCCTATCCCTATCCCCATGTTTAACACAACCATCTCTAATTTGCCTTTTTTGTTTGTGTACTCACAGTATCAGAACAATTATTCTTTATAATTTTATTAGAAAATTACCATTCCATTTCCTGCCTAGAAGGAGAAAGGAAGATTCATTTTGCCATCTTGTATGTGTTCTTCCAAAAATTTTCCTGTATTTAACTCTGTACTTTTTAATAGCTGGTAACTTCAAGTACTTAGAGGCAAGTAAACCACTTCTTTGGTGATATTACAAACTAAAGGAAATTTACTCTTAGGTTTTTGTGTTTTGCAAATGCAGTTATATCTCATCCTTTTTCCCTTCATCCCAAAATACTATTATGATAACTCTCCATTAATAATTTTTCTTATTCTTTCATTTCTTGTTCTTCTTGTTATTTACAAACTATTTTCATCAATATGGATTGTGCATTTCACCAGTTTTACATAAAATTCCGTTTGTTTTAATACTGTAAGAACTTTGATTTATATTGAGATATGGCTATTAAGAAATGATACTTATCACCAACTGTGAATGAGTGTGGTCATTTCTCTCACTTCAAGCCAAAACTCACAGTGCAAAATAAAACAAACATTTAAGCCAATATGAAATGTGAATGTTGTCTCTAGTTTTAATGTATATTCCCATCCTTTCTAATATATGTGAAAATGTACCTCCAGTTAATTGAATGTTTATATTTCTCCTCTTATCTCTTAAGTTTTATATTCTTTCCAACTCCTCAAAGTGCTTTGACTTTTTTATGGGTTTATAAAATCTTTTCATGTATTAGGGATATAAATCCTCAGGTATACTTTTTTATAGTTGATTATTTATTGAGAAGAACTAGATTATTTACTTCTCAAGAACCAGCTTGTTTGCCTTCTACTCAATTTCAAATATGCTGATGTACATCTTCTGCTCTTTATCATTAATGTATCTTTCATGTTTTTTCACAGGCAGATCCTTGCAGCAGCCAAAAGAGCTGACCAAGTGGGCCATTTCCTTTGGGTGGGATCGGACAGCTGGGGCTCCAAAATAAACCCCCTGCACCAGCATGAAGATATTGCAGAGGGAGCCATCACCATTCAGCCTAAGCGAGCAACCGTGGAAGGTACATGCTTCATCCACAGTGGGCTCTGCTCGGAGATGTGCTAAGTTGGGTGGCCAAAGCATGCATTTCTTGAAGATTTTGTGTTTGTACATAATTTATGCAGGGTAGTTTCAAACTTTTATCCATGAAATATAAAATAAGCTGTACACCTGGTCTGTTCTTTCAGTTGCTGTTCATCTTTTGAAGAGCTCATGCTACAGTATTTTCATAATAATATCAGAATTAGCATATATTCTTTATTCATGCCACAGGAGCTTTCCGAGAGAAGAGCATTACCATTAATATGAAGTGAAATAATAACACATTGAAGTGTGTAAGTGTGGTACATTTTGGGGAGAACATTTTCCCTTTATAATTTACCCTTTACTTTATCAGAAGGAAAACTACATGAAGTATTTCCCCTCTTAGTCACTTTCTCAGTTCTCTTTGTTTACACTCATTTGTTCTAAATTTCTGCCTTTTTCATTTAATGTTTTTTTACTACACAGTATATTTTATTTGTTTTTACTTTAGCAGTGCTAGGGATTTAAGCCAGGGCCTTGTGCATGCTAAGCACATTCTCTACCATGAGGCTATACCCCAAATCCACTAGTACAAAGACTTTTTGAGAGGATCACTAGGAGAGTGTTAATAGCATCCCCTTGATCTAGCAAAATCTGCACATTGCAATTTGTTTTTCCTTAGTTTGAAAAAAAGTTATTTCTAAGAGAAGATACTTATGTAAAGAAAAAAGAAATATTGTGCTGATACCCTGCTCTTCTGATGGACCAGTTCTCCAAAGACTTCCTTAATCATGCTTTTCAATTAAATTGAACCCTTCAAATATTTGCTTTTCTTTCTATTCTCTTTTTACTTTGGTCCAATTAATTATCCTCCCCAGAAGGTTGCACGTAGTGTGTAGGCTTTTTAAAACAAATAAATTGTGGTTCTGTCACTGTTCTCTTTATATGATATTTGGAGGAGAACAAGATTCCATGAGTCATCCATGTTTTGATTTGGAGTCTTTGAATTAATTTCATCCCCTCTACATGTTCAGAGAAGATTGCCTGTCTTGCAACACAGATCAATATATTTGCAGATGGATTGCAAGAATAAAAATAAGGTCTTAACCATCTTTACTCCTTTTCACTCAAAAATGTGTGTGTGTGTCTATTATGTGCCTTATTCTGTGCTAGGGGCCAAGAAAACAGAAGACAGAGATACAAAATTCTCAGCCTCAAAGCTCCCAAACCTGGGTGAAGGTATCAGAAAATAGCGAGTGGCTGTAGGTCATGGAAATCTCTGTAAGTGCAGAGGAGAATGGGATAGGGCACACACAAAATGCCATGGAAGTTTCCCTAGACAGGTGAAGACACTAAGAAAGAAATTAAAGCCTTGAACCACAGTGCTGTTTCTAAGACATGAATAGTCCTTTTGGACTGATAATCTTGTTCAATGAGACAGAAGTGACAAGTTGGGAAGTCTTCTTTGAAAAAGTTCACAAAGTGATGACTGGAGGTCATCCAACAGACTATGAGGATAAAGACCCACGGAAGAGGGAAAAGGCAAACAAATGGGCAAAAACAATAGAAGAACGGCCAGTAGTTCATTCTGCAGCCCAGTTCTATACTTTGGCAATCTTGAAATTATTGTAGTTCCTTAAATTTTCTTATTTCCAAGACATTAGGATGATACTCCCTCCCTAGGGCACCAGTCTCTACGGCACAATTTGGATGATTGACTCCTATTTAACTTTTGGATCTCTGCTGACATATTAATTTTGCATGGAAGCCATCTGTGGCCTTTACTCTATCCAAGTGTCACTTTAGTAGCCCTTTGGTTGTTCCCCCAGCCTCCTACTTATCCCCTACCATTGTAATTACCTGTATTCCTAATCTGGCTATATTAGAAATTTTATAAATATGATGCATCATTATACCCCTAGCACTTAGTTCTTTACCTAGAAAATACAGATGTTCATATAAATTTTTTATGTAGTTGTATGTGCGGAAGGATGTAGGGATAGCAAGACAAATCAAGGCCTGGTACAATGTATAGCTGAAATGTGGGCCACAGTTGCATGGTGAAGTTTGCTGAGAACTATACTAAGAAGTTTATATTTTATTCTGTAAGTCCAGATAGCCTGGAGCATATAAATGTGATGTGATCAGGAGTTAGAAAGCTTACTCAGGTCATCTTTTGAGGAGTAAAAGGCAAGAGTTCTGTAAGAATTAAGGCAAAAGGATGGGGATTTACCTCAGTGGTACCAAGCCTGCCTTGTAAGCACAAGGTCCTGAGTTTGATCCCTGGTGCAAAAAAAGGATTAAGGCAAAGCCACTAATTACAGGGTCTCAGCTGAGATCCTTTCCTCTTAGGCCATAGGTGCCACATGAACATGATGCACATATTCCATGGTTACTAAATTCAGGTGTGTAATATTTTAGGAATTTAGTAATTATCTCAAAGGTTTTATAAGTACTAGGGAGAAAATAATATTTTCATGTATATATAGGGATATACAGATTTACAACATTAGGCAAAATACAATGTCATGAACTGGCTAAAAAGTATAAAAAGAAAAAACATGGCCCCAGAAAATGAACTGGAGAGAAGTGCTGTGGTCATTAAAAGTGATATTGGAATGTGGTGGAATACCAACCATTCATGCAAAACTTTACACTACTACCCAGAGAAAAGCGAAATTTCACTTCTTGCCATATAGAAAATGCTATGATTTTTTGTTTTGTTTTGTTTTGTTTTGTACCAGGGATCGAACTCAGAATCTTGTGCTTGCAAGGCAGGCTTCAGAACCACTGAGCTAAATCCCCGGCCCTAAAATGCTATGATTTCAATCTAGCTTCACTGTTGAAGTGCATTGCTACAAAGAGAACCATGCCCATTTCACTTCCAAGGCAGATCACGCATTCAGATTGAGGCTGTGCCTTTCCAGTGTCACTCCTAGAAAAATGGAAAAAGGAATGCATCAGTTATGCTGAGGCTTCTGACCAATGCTAACTAAAATATTTAGAAGCATGTAAAATAAAACTATAAATGGAGTATGTTCTATAAGGGCAAGTGAGTTTTTCTGTCCTACCTAGGATCTTTTTTTTTTTTTTTGGTCTATCATTTATTTTTCATTTCTGGTAGGTGCTCCATATTGGATAATGCTGGGTTAGAATGAATAACACAACTATTTGTATAACATCCTGGTGTCTTTGAGCTGGAAACTCAGATGTAAATAGGAAAAAAACTAATAAACCACACATTTACCATTCTATGTATGTATGTATTTGTGGGGTCTTTTGAGATAGGGTCTGGCTGTGCAGTTCAGGTTGGCCTTGAAATTACTATATAGCCAAGGCTTGTGCCTCGGCCTCCCAAATTCTGGGATTATAGTCATGTGCCACCATGCTTGGCACACATATTAATCTTCATATTCATATTTTGAACATATTTAGTAAACATCTAGAATTTTGGTGATTATCTTATATATGTGTCTAAACAGAAAAAAAAAATTTTGGCCAAAGTGCTAGCAACTATTTGGTATCTGTGAAAGTAGTTCTTTATTTTTATCTTCTACCTGTATTTCTTCTCCATTTATAGAAAAGAGATGGTTTACTGTTGCTTAGTAAAGAGGGTTGTGTCTTCCCTTTTCAGTTTAACAATGATGGGAGCCTAACTGTGGTTGGGTAGGTGATGGTACTGCCTGATGCCCAGCACTCATGGGCGACCTGGGAAAGGTTGCCAGAACTTGGTACTCTCCTGTAGCTCCTGAACCAAAAGACTTTTGTAATTTTTAGTTGCTCTGAGGTTTCTCATGACCAAAACCATTGCTAGTAGGATCCCTACTTGTGTGTTATCCCATTAACCAGGATGCTTAGTAATGCTTTCCAGCCTTCCCAAGTCTTCAGAGTAAAACATCCCCAAGTCAGCTTCAACTCTTCACCTAAAATGCTCTGCTATTCTTAGAGTAGGCTATCCTTGGTATCACTTGGGAGCCAGCAAGGATCGTGGAGCAGTATCTTCTCCTGTTTCCCATAATCATTAACATTATGAAACTAGTGTAATAAAGGTTGAATTCACAAAGCTGACTCTCATGGCTCTCACAGTTGGTGATGATTTTCAAATGAGTGTCTGGAACAGCTTTGTTCCTGCAATCTGTAAAGAAATAGTCCCACTACCCAGAAATACTCTGGACATAGCACTTAAAAAGTCAGGTAATTTTAAAAGGATTTCATGAGGTTTACTCAAGATTGAATTCTTTATTTTTCATAAAACCTGTAAACTCAAAGCTATGAAGATCTGAGCTAAAATAATTATGGCTCCAATTTAGATATGCCCTACTTTACTTTTCCTTGATTCCCTGGAATGTTCCACATCTGTCAGAGTTTTGCCAAGAGATCTGGAGAAGACACTAAGAAATTAATGCCTTGAACCACAATGCTGTTTCTAAGAAATGAATAGTCCTTTTGGACCAATAATCTTGTTCAGTGAGACAGCAGTGACAAGTTTCATGCTCACTGTCGTAACAATTTATTTCATTAAGTCTGCCTATAAATGTCCAGCAGTATATCATGCGTATATATAGATACCGCTATTATAGCAGGTAACAATCCAGACCAGATCTAGACCAAGTCTTACATCTAATATGGAGAGGACAGATAATAAAGAGAAAATGATAAAGTACCATATTAGGATAATTACAGTAAAGCCCTTTTCCTCAAGAACCAACATATTAATAACCAAGATGCAAAGGAAGAAGAAAAATGAAAGGGCCAGTGATACCTTGTGAATCAAAATAAAGATCTGAATGATATGAATATGTACATATTATCAGATCAAGCCTTTCTAGCTGTTAGTTACTTTCTCATTGATGAGACATGATACCAGACACCTGCAAATTAGAGGATAGCTTTATTTTGCCTCACAATTTCTGGTGGTTTCAGTCCATATTCCACTGGCTCAGAGGCAGGGCAGAATGACAGAGGGCCATGGCAGAGGAGAAATATCTCATGGCATAGCAATAGGAAGCTGGGGGGAGGGGGGGTCAAGGAAGGAGGGAGGGAGATAAACTCATCCAGGCCACACCTCCAGTGACCCACCTCCTCCAACCAGGCTTCACCTCCTAAATCACATTTAGCTATAAACCCATCAATGGACTAATCCACTGATGAATGCCCCCCCCATAATCCACCCCCTCAAAAACCCCACCTATGAGCATGCAAGGCTTTAAGGGGCACAACTAGATATAAACCATAACACCAGCCTTTTCTAGATTCCTAGTATATATTCATATCAAATCCTTTTGCTGTCTATAGTTCAACAATGTTTCTCATTTCCGTTTCTTAGTGATCCGGAAAATACTTTTTCTTCAAGATATAGAGCAAATTATTAATCACTTTACATGACTACTTTGCTTTTACCAGAGTTAGTTTATATTTCCTCTCAATCAAATTTATTGAACCCTCAGTCCTTACTATGCCATGATTCCCTTTTATTACACAGTATCGTACATATCACATTCACACTTAGCATTTACAACTAAATTCTGAGCCACTTTGAGGATGGTGCCAGCAGCTATTGGATTCCCTATAACATCCCATCTTTGTGAACTGCTAGCATTTTCTACCAGAAGGCCTGTAACACAGTAAAGAATATGCAAGGTAATAATATGTACAAATTTGAAATTTTCTCTGGATGGGGAAAATATTCACTGAAATGACATTTCCTGTTGATCCCCGCCCCCCCGCCCAGGACACTTAGTGGAAACGAAGACTAATATTCTAACTCAGGAACTCACTGGAGACTTCTAAATGGGTTTAAACTCTTTCTCTTTTGCATCCCTTGGGAATCACTTCATTTCTCCTTTTCATTTTAATCTGGAGAGGCTGCCTGTACAGGGTCACTGTGATGACTCAATTAGATGGTTTGTTGAAATGTTACAAGCAGATATGGAAGCCTCTACTTTGACTTTACAGCAAGTAGAACACACAGAGGAGGCTGTTTGTTTTAGACATCCCCAAGGGAACTGCCTTCCAGGATGTGCTGCATCTACTAACAAAGCATACTAACGAAGGGAGGGGAGGTAGGGAATCTGTGTGGACAACAACATCATCTTATTTTTAATCTTGTAATGTTAAAACTAGAGATTATTGGCCTTAAGAAAGTGGCAAGGAATGTAAACAGAAATCTTCTACCTAAGAGATAGGAGAATAATTAACTAAGACTGACCCATGACATTTCCTGTCAAATAATATGACTGATGCTCTCTTCACTGAATTCATTTACCTGGCCACCAGTCATTTCCAAATGACCAAATGTAAATCAACTATATTTTTAAGATACAGGGTTTAATGTTCCAATACACTGAATACTGACAGCTAGTAGGCTGGTCTCTAGTATCCCCTAACTGTAGAATTTGTGACTATCTAGAGTTCACTGTATTTGTGTCAAAATCCATTAATTTCTATACTATGCCAAAATAATTACTTAATGTAATTAAAAATTATACCAATGAAGTGAGTGGAGGGAAATAAGTAAAGAGATGCTACTTCACAGAAAGTAAATTTGAATGCTTTGAAAACACTTGGTAGGCTTGTCACTATTAGTTGTAGAGGAGACTGTTAAAATATTGGCGAGAAAGCCATAAACATTACAAAAACTGCTTCAATGAAATTGCTGTGGAATTACTTTTAAGTTTTCATTTCATTTTAAAAACACTACTGGATATGATTTTAGTTTATATTTTTCCCAGATGACAGTAGGGTGATACCAGCCAGGTGATATGTGTTCACAGAAAGAACTTAGATCTTATACCAGAAGATTGACAAGTGTATCTCTCTATTGTTCTGTCTTTCTCAGTCTCTCTCTCTCTGTCTCTCTCTCTACATATATTCATTTATATATATACATGTAAATGCATACACACATGAGCACACTTAGGTTTTAAGTAAGTACACTCAGTGTATTTATGCATTTTAATGACTTGCTAAGATAGAAAATTTTGATTAATTCACCAGTTCTACATCCCAATTATATTTGACTATTAAGTTTCCAATATATTAATGTATTTTCATCTGGGCTTTTCTCTTCTGAGACTTAAATTTCTTACCTCTAAAACAAGGAGTTTTAACTAGATGATCTATCAAGTCCCTTCAAGAATACTTTGAGTCAAACTTGCATGGTATCATCTACTTTTTCTGCCTACCTAGCATTTGTTCCCTTTCTATTTACAGCCCCTACATCTACACTTGAATCCACACGCTGTTAGCCCACACTGTTCAGGGAGGAATGACTGATACTCTTAACTCAAGGACAGGGACAGAGTTCCTATCTCCTGTGGCCACAGAAAGAATGTTCAAAGACCAGGACAAAAAACTATAGGTACCTATTCCCTAAATGTTCACTATATGTTTCAAGAATGATGTCCTTTCTCCTCCACTCTCACCTCGTTTCCCCTTGCTCCCCTCCTGCCCTCCCTTATCCCCACTCCTTCTCTCTTCTCTTTTTTCCTCTCTCTTTCCTCCTAGTTGCTAAATTAGAAGAGTATAAATCAGAGCTTCTGGAGCCCACTTTCATAAAGAGAAAGTAGGCTGCTGCCTGAAGACATGAAATAGCTGAAAGCTGGGAGAGAAGATATCAAATCCCATAAGTCCAACCCTGTGCCTTACATTTGGATCAAGGCTTCTCATTTTTACAAATTTAGAGACTTGTATTATTTGTAGTAGATATTTTAGACTGGGTTTCTCTCATTTGCCACTAAATGACTTGACAAGGGTGGTTGAATGTTGTAAAGGGCTTCTTTTAGTCCTTTTGGTCCCACCTTTTATAATTTATATTACATCCATTCCAATGCTATCTACCCCATGTATACATCTCTCTCTTCCTTTTCCTTTAACCCTCTGCCATGAAATCATGTGGTCTTAACTCTACCACAAGTGTCCTTTCCCCCCATGCTTTCAATCAATATCTCTGTGAACTAAGTGAAGATGTATTGCTGGCCTTGCCAACTGAAGGCAAATTTTTTCTGGTAGGCCTTATGAGTAGGTATAGAGAAGAAATATTTGCCAAATTACCAGCTGAATACTAGGTACCAGTAGATGTGTTAACTTGCTCAAGCAAGGAAACTGCATCTGGTACAACAGCTGCAATTGAAGTCACCAATTCATTAAGCTTGCAGCAGTCTGCTATCATTCTGTAAGACCCATCTATCTTTTGTATGGCTGAAGTAGGAGAGTTAAAATGGGATGTAGTGGGAACCACCAGCCCTGATTCTTTCAAGTCCTTGATAGTGACACTAATCTCTTCGGTCCCTCTAGGGATGTTATATTTCATTCACTTTATGATTTTTCTAGGTAGATACTACTCTTAATGGCTTCCATTTGGTCTTCTCAACCATAATAGCCATCATAGTATACGTTAGGGAACCAATGTGAGGATTCGGTCAAATGCTAAGTATATCTATCCCAATTATGCATTTTGGTTTAGGAATCGCCCTATGAACTTGAAGCTGAACAAGGGGTGACAAGGATGAAAAGCAAAGAGACACAGAATCAGGTTAAAATGTGGAGGGCCAGGTGGCTCTTGTCTCCCTTTGACAGAGAGCCCAAAGTGGTGCACCTAGGCTTTTTTGCTCAGACATGGGTATAAGTAATTAGAGTTACACAGGATTCATCTGTCTCTCACCCTACATGGTACTTGTCTGGGTAAACAACAAGATATCAGCTGTTTTTACTTTTCTCTGCGGTGTGTCAACACACTTTCATGCCACCTTTCTTCTTAGTGCTCATTGAGGGCGACAATTAGGCCTCAGTCTTCCTATCTGGTCTCCCATAACCTGGGACTGGAGAAATGACTACAGAACAGACTTAAAGACCTACTGTATCCACTATGGGTCAGACTTCATCTGAAACTCCTTCACAGGGCCCTGATCTTACTGAAAGTCACAATGATGTTTTGGATATCCTGAAATCAGTGTTAATTCAGAAGCAGTGCCCAGTAGTTCCCCAAATATCTGATTATTCCCCTTTCCCCAATGTAAAGATACCCTGGTAAAAGGCCTTAGGTCCCCTTGGGAAAAGATGCAAGAAAGATTGACAGTTTAACTTTTTGTTAATGTGCGAGGATCCATTCTTTTTTTTTTTTTGTATTAAATTCTTTTATGGGTACATTGTAGGTATACAACACAATTACATTTCTCATTGGGAATTGTACCTTTATATAATGCATCTT
>NW_004624773.1:18645496-18659896 GCF_000247695.1 Heterocephalus glaber
GGTTTAATCCTAGTCTTGTTTTGGCATCATGGAGAGGCTAGCTTCTGGCACTCATTACCTTTCCTTAAAGTGTTTGGGCAATACTGCCATTAGAACTTCTCTAAAGTTCTTATAGAATATATAGGTGAATCAATCTGATCCTGGTTGCAGGCTTTTTATTACTGCCTTAATTTTATTGACTTTTGTTGGACTTTTCAAGGTTTTTATATCTTCTTGATTCAGTTTTGGTAATTCATATGCATCTAGGAGTCAGTCTATCCATTTGTTCTGGATTCTTCAATTAATGTAGTTATTAATAATTGTTTGAATTTATATTTTGCCTTTTTCATTTCTAATTACACTAATATGGGTTTTTCTTTCCTTTTCTCTTCAGTATGATTGGCCAGGGTTTTCTTTATTTTGTTTATTCTTTCATAGAACCAACTCTTCGATTCATTGATTTTGATATCTTCTCGATTTCATTAATGTCTGCTCTGATTTCTATCATTTCCTTCATTGTAGTAGCTTTAGATTTGGATTAATTTTATCTGGGATCTTGAGGTACATCATTAAGTTATTTATTTAAAGTAGCTCTGTTTTTCTGACATGAGCATTCACAGCTACAAACTTCCTCCTTAGGACTGCTTTCATTATGCTTGTACTGGTATTATCATTTGATTCTAGAACCTAATTTCTTCTTTGATTTTCTATACTACATTGGTCATTCAAGTGTGTATTGTTTAATATCCATGTGTTTGCATAATTTCTATGGTTTCTTTTACAATTAATTTCTACTTTTATTGTACTATGATCTGATAATATGCATAGGATAATTTTCATCCTTTTATTTAAGCATGCTTTATTGGCTAGTCTTTGATGGAGGAAGTTCCATGTGCTGCTGAGAAAAATGTGTATTCTGTTGTTGGATGGAATACTTTGTATTTATATATTAAGTTCACTTGTTCAAAGATGTTATTCATTTCTGATATTTCTTCATTGATTTTGTTTTGTCTAGTTGATTTTTCTGTTTGTAGTAATGGGGTACTATCTCTCCCTCTGTTAGGGTTGATTTTTAATTTTCAATAGACAAATATTGTTTATACTGTTGGCCCATCCAGTGAAAGCATCCTATTTTTAATAAATTTTCATTTTAATTATTAGAGAAAGAAAAAAACTAACTTGCTAGGTCAAACATGCCACATACCATGTGTGACCTTATACCACATACTGGCTTTGCTAAACTGCTCTGTAAAAGATGTCATATCAGAGTTAGCAGCTGCAAGTTGTGCTATAATTTTCTTTAGTTCATGGCAGTTCATTAGCATCTGCCATGATTAGGCTGGTTTTTTCAAATATTAAACTAGTAGAATAAACATAAATATGATGTGACAACCAACCCTGCCTCCTTTAAGTCTTTAGGAGTGACATTTTCTTGTGTGTATCCCTAAAGGTTCAATATAGTTCACTTAAATTATATTAAGGATCAAGGAAATCACTATGGAGGTCAATGGACCATGTGTGAGACAGTCTGGGATGTAGCTGTATGTACTTTCTGATCCATGTCTCACTTTCATGTGTGCAACACAGGAGTGACTTTGTCATGAAGGAACTATCCACTCCTGAGTATGAACTAAATATAAGCACTGAAGAGAAGAATCCCTGAAAGATCTAATTCCTGTCCTTTTTCTATTTATAGTTTTCAAAGTCAATGACTTATATTCCTTTATGGAGGAAGTTGCTAATAACTTCTGCACTCACTTGTAAAATTGCATGTTCCTACCTGATGGGTAACTCTAATCAATGAATTTCGAATCTAGTGAATGGGAAAAGACTTGTGAATTTTTACTGAGGCAGTTGACTTCAACTTCATGATAGTATCTTCTATCAGTTACAACTTACAAAGAATAGACTCAACTAACCTTTTCAGTGCCTGTGATAGTAGACTTTTCCTTGCCACTAGGATAATACGTTTGCTGTCCAGATGACCTCAGTGAATATACTCTATCCTGGGTTTCTTCTCTTAGAGGATAGACATATTGTAGAAAGTCTTGTTTTCCTTTTAAAATTTTTATCCTATTTCCACATTTTCTATGGAATTTTGGCACCTCTAATTTATTGAAATCAATTTTCCCCAGGTTTCCAGGAGCCATCCTAACATTGAGTCCCTAGAATCTGTGTCAAGGTGTTGTATTTAGAGTTAGGCTGGGGCCTTATAGCAACACATTGTTATATTCAACTATATATTCAGTTCCCACACCCTTGACTCAGTGCTTAAGGATCCATTTTCAAACATACTTTTCTAGATCCTCACAGAATAGTTCCTGTAGTTTTCCAATATGTAATTCACCTCTTGGCCAGCCAGCCTAGGGCTGGAACACATGGAGAGTTAAAACTAGTGAATTTTTTCCCAGTGGACAGGATGCAAGAAGAGCCAAATCTTGTTGAGGCTAAGCGTTGTCCTGAATGCCACCAGCCTCATTATTAAGACTTGAGAATATTGTACCAAGCCACTATCCTTACACAATTATCCTCTAACAGGGGAGTGAGTCAGATGATTCACAGAAATTTGAAAATGAAAAGTCTCAACTCAGAGTTCTGATTTGGTAGCTCTGAGTTAAAGTGCAAAGTTTGCACTTGAAATTCCCAAGGAATTTTGACATAGATGTTTTGGGGTCCAAACACAGAGAAACCACTGCTCTGGAGAAAGGGGAAGCACTGAGCCATTAGCAGCAAATACACTCAATAATGGGGGGATAGCTACACATACTTGGTGAAGAAAAACCGAGGGACCCCAAATCATGCAGTACAATTTGTGCTACACAAGCTGTATTAGTCAGCACTTACTTGAGAAACAGATTTAATGCAAGGTAAACATATAAGAATGTGCAAGATTGGCTTACAATGATCGCTCTCACAGTAAAGTGTGGAAAAATGCAAAAGGGCTATCTGTGCACTGGAGAACCAGTCAAAGGCCTGGAGCTCGCTGTAATGCCCCATGAGAGTCTGTATCAGCAGGATGAAGTGTATGCCAGAAGGCTGAAGAGTCTATGCTAGAAACTAGGAAATCACGTCCAAGGTAAAGATGAAGACTGTAACTCCTTCAAAGAAACAGAAGCAAGCCTTCTTTCATTTCTCTTTTATACCATTCAAGCAACAAGCACCCCACAAGAGTGGATCTTCTGTTTTCAAAAAATCCCCTCATCCACACCCAGAACTATGCTGATTCAATTTACTTGGACCTTTCTTATTCAAGTTGATAGAATCAGGTAACTATCAAACATGATGGTGAAATAATCATCCTTAGAGAATGTGATTTACAGTGGTACCACGATTCATGAACTTAATTCATTCCACAATTCTGGAAAAGATGGCTATGATTGTATTCATCTGGGAAAGATGGCTGCAGTTGTACTAATCACCTAATGCAGATTTGCAAACAAACATTTTGCCAAATGCTTCTGTTTCTGAACCAAATTGTTCACAAATAAAAGCATTCATGAACTGAGGTACCACTGTATTTCAGGACAGCATTTCTATAAGAATGGCTACAAACTGATTTTTTAAACATTTGTATCATTAATAAAATTACTTTGGACACTTCTTCCAAATGATGTAGCATTTGGGCTTTCTCCCTACTTCTTAGTTCACAATGTTTATTTATATCTCTTGGCAATAAAGACATACTTAGCTAAATAAGATCATAAGTAGAAAACAAAGCCACACCGGAACTTGTGTCCCATTTTAATGAGTTATTGCTTAAATAAACATCTTTTGTAAAAATAAAACAAACTTTTCAGAGAAAAGAATTTACCCCTTCTACCTCTAAAAAAATGAGTGCTTCCTGATTCTTCAGAAAATGAAAAGAACTTTGAGATTAAAGTGACAAACCACAATAGTTAAAAGTACCAACACTGAAGGTACCAACGAAAAAAACAGTAGATAAATAAATAAATAAAATCACTTAGAGAAGAAAACAACCTAGTTTTAAAGCTTTATATGAGGGGCCCCTGCTTGGAAGTTTAATGATAATTTTTGGATAGGAGTCTCATTCCTGTCAGGGTTGGGCTAATTTTGTTTTGAGAACTTCCCAGATCTAACTGCAGGTGAGTTACTGTTGTACTCTTTTTTACTGCAAATGTGACACATCATAATAACTGATTATAGCATTTTTCCTTTTAAAATATCAGTTGCAGGTATTTCTAGGTAATACTTTTGTTAGTTAATGGACATATCATTTGTTAGGTTTAATTAAGTACTCTGTCTATCAAGAGAGAAAAAGACATTAAAGAGAGGTAAAGGACAATTAGAGGCAGAGATTAGGAGTGAGGTCCAGGAGATGTGTTAACTGAGGTGGGTAGAAAAAGGAAGACAAGTTGGGTAGAAGGCTGGGTTGAGGTCCCAGGGTCAGCTAGTCAGAGGAGAGGTGAGAGAGATGATGAAAGAGAAAGATATGTGTTAAGGATGAGAGCGAAACATCATAGACACGGATGGGTAAAGTAAAGACAAGGGCTAAGGATAGTAGGAAGGGGAGCAGGGGGCACTATGTGACCATATATGCTTTGAAAGGATGAGGAAACTTTGTGTGAATTTTCACTATAAATCCAGTCACACAGTAATTTAACAAGTGTAAACTGCTCTTTTAGAAAATAAATAATATTCATTTTTGTCTTTAAATATTGAGTGCAAGAATCCTAGTTAACATGAGACTTGGTTTGGTAGTCCTGAGACCTTATGAATCCCCACTCTCATGGAGCTCTCACTTTGGCTTTGTCCTGCTGATTCATGCAGATCTTCAGAGATTATGCAGAGGTGGATTTTTCCCAGAAGCAAAGAAGGGATTTGGGAAGTATTACATTAGCAGTTTTTCTTGCCTACGGTAATAATCCCTTGCATGCAGCTTTTTAGTTTAGTGTCAATTATTATATGCATATAGTTCATATATGTAAAGTGCTCAGGATAGTGCCTAGAACATACTAGACATTTAAATTTCTGTTGCCACAGACACCATCACAACCACCATTATTATGGCACCACTTTTTCTCTGACACCATTTTAACATCCACCAATGCATGCATCAATTTATTCCTCTAACTTTATCTCTGTTTATTTGTCCAGCGACAAGAGTAGGGGAAGAGAGAGAGGTGCAGTTCTCTCAATTTGAATATAATTCAAAGGTGTAAAATTCAGTTAAATTCTGCAAAGAAATATTGATTCTAAATTCCAAAATTGCATATTATATGTCTTAATTTATATAATTTCAATTTTGACCTATTGTATTACTTAAGTGCAAATTTTTCTTGCTAGTGTTCCTCTTAGAAAATGTTTCTTAAAGGAAAAGCAGCTAGACGTCTTAAATTTTCACATCAAGCTTTGCACTTTAATTTCCAATGAAGCCTATTAAAAATCAAATATTCCTGAGCCCTATCATCTAAAGCTCTGACTGACCGAGGCTAAAGGGATGTTATGGTGTTTGCATTTTTAAGCAATCCCTCAGCAGACCCTGATGTGAAACCAGTGCTTATATTCAACTCATCTAATTTTAAAAACAAACATTATTTATTGAGCATCTGCTTTCAGATGAACATTATTTCAAATAATAACACTAAAAGATATAAAAATCTATGAAAATTATAGTGATATTAGTTCATTATATACACAAGGAAAACAAGGCTTTGAGAGTAATATTTGGTCAGGGCTTTAGCTTTCAGGTTCCCAGCCCAGGATTTGAACCCAGGATTCATGTAATGCACAAATCATCTCTCTCACATTCATATCCCAGAGCTACCTATAATGGCTATAAATTAACTCTCCAGAGTTAACAAAGGTATGCCTTTGAGAGGTATCTTGTACAAGAATAATGAATGAGGAGAAACTTTATAGCTCACTGTCACAGTTTCTGTGTCCTGCACCATTTGATTAAAAAAAAAGATTTTGACACTCTGCACATTCTGATAATGTGTCCTAGTTTAGAAGTCTTTGAAAAAGGTTTGATATAACTGAAACTGTAGATTCATATATACCCAAATCATTTTCAACTTTTGAATTCTAGGTCACTTCCCAGTTAGTATTTTAGTGTTTGTGCTACTTAAATGTGGTCAGTTGATTGAGTTTTGATCCCCATAGATGAGAAACAGCATAGCCTTTTGCACCTTACTCTGCAGTGCATGACTTCCACATACATGTGATTGAGACCTGGTTCAGCTTTTGTCTGTGAGTCACTAAGCCACCTGGGAGATAGCAGAGTGGAAATTCAGAATATACCTAGTCTCTAATTGTCATTGAGCCTCAGCACCAGTCCTATCTTTTCTGCTTTAAGAATGCTTGGAAAGAAAGAAAAAAATGTACCCCTATTGGTTTAAAATCCCATGAGTAATTAATTCTATCAATTTTAGCTAAATTTATACCTCTTTGACATGACTTTTACTAGACGCAACCAGCTATAACGCAAACACCTCAGTGTTCTGGGTTATCATTTATTTCTGTTATGCTTAGAAATGATTTTTGCAGATGGTACAAACATGAGGAAGTTTTTGTGGGGATGAGCATACATAGTATGTCATTTGTGTTGCAGTGTGCCTGCCTTCTGCTTTGTAGGAACTGTTAGTCTCTTTGCAGGTCCTCATCCTTCTGAACATAAATTGAAGTTCTCTAAGAGTCAGGTTTGATAAAGAACAAAATAAAAGTAGACCTCAGGCCACCTTATATTTACAACCTGGACTGGGTTAAGGATGTTAGCTCTGTGACATTAGTATTAATCATAACTTTCTTTCTGCTACGAAAGACATCAGCAAAGTATTTGAACCAAGGCTTCAAAGTCACTAGAGGAACATTCTTATGACAAATTCACTCCTCAACTTTGTTACTTTGCTGCCATTTCCAGTAGGATAAAGACAGGTTCTCAAGGTACTCATTTGAAATAAGACAACTAGAGTGGAAACTACTCCATCCATCATTCAGCAAGCAGGGTCCCTTCAACCATCACCAAAGGTGCTTTCTGCACTCACAGAGGACCTTGGTGAAGCCACTTAGTCCACAGTGAGTAAGACTGTATTGGCAATAATCAAGAAGGCGCAGCCTGATTTATTCTTTCTGACTGGGTGCCACTCTTTTCCTGCCCAGCTGTGAGGAGTTGATACTCAAGATTCCAAAACAAAGCCAGTAAATGAATTAGATTGTAATAAATGAGGTGATTTTTTATCTACACACAAATGAACATTTAAAATGGTGACTTTCATATTTTTATATATTTATAAAATGTAAATAGCTTATCACATGATTTCATGGATATTCAGTAGTGTTGTATGTGCATATGTCCTTTATTTTAATTTACCATATGAATATGCACATATATACATGTATGTGTACATGTTATCCTTTTAATACACATAGTTGAGTAAATAGTGGTTTTTTTAAAGATTTATTAACTATCCTGTATAATAAGTGGATTCAGCAAAAATTTTGAAGTTGGTACATGAATGGCTAGTGTTGGGGAAAAACTCAATATACCATTTGCTAAACTCTATAATTGGTGCTTGGGATGAAGAAATGTAACCACATAACCCTGAATATAATGTTAACATCATATCATCACAGAGGTTGAAATATGGAGTATTCACTTTAGATAGAGGGACTCTTTCCTATATAATCTTTAAAAGTCTCATTAAAATATACTTCACATTGTTTTATCAAATATATATATTGAATTCCTACTCTTTATAAGGCATTACCTTCATCCTGTGAGAAGCACAAAACTGTCTATGATACACTGATGTTTTCACTGATTGTATGAGGAGACAAGGAAAAGCCTCCCATGGAGACCTCCGTGACTTCCTGTTCCACCATTAAGGAAATCCATGTGTGGATTTACTAAGGTTGAAACTGAAAATCCTCCTATATCTCCTCATCTTGTTGTCTGCCCAGTGATACCTGCCACATGGAGTGCCTTTCTTTCTTCAGCACAGTGTTTGTACTCATCTTTAGATCTAGAGGGTAGATATTCCCCGTACTTGGAATCTTCTTTCTGCATGTTTTCATGGTGCTAATTTCTCCTTTTCATTCCTATTTGTTATGTAAAATTTGATAATTTATATGACAAACTCCTCTTGCACTGAGCCCATGTATAAGCCTTTTATCTATCTTATTTATTTGTCTGATTACCTTTACAATTTACCCTATCTGTAAATCATTCTATATTTTCACTTGTTACCTGTCTACCCCAGGACAACAAAAATTCCACAATGTCAGGGGTCGAGTTTCTTTGTTAACACTATATTCTCTTGATACTAAAATGTTCATAGGCCAGGGATTTAGCTCAGTGGTTTTGCCACCTGCTGTGCAAGTGCAAGGACCAGAGTTCGATCCCCGGTACCAAAAAAAAAGAAATTGTCTAAAATGTTCATACATTCCTGGCATACTCTGAAATGTTAAATACAAGACCTGCTATATGAAGTACTCAATAATTATTTTTAAATGAGTTGCATACAAAGTCAGCATGGTGACCTATGGTCAAACTACAAGAACAATTGTGGAGTGGAGTGATCTTCCCTGACGGGGTTGTCAGAAGAGTTTCACAATGTGGAAGGAATTGGGTGTAATTTTGACAGGCAGCATTGGAAGAAGGTGGCATTTGTTCTGAAGAGGAGAATAAAATTAGCCAAAGATTAAATGAAAGAATCAGACAAATTGAAGAATAGTCAGAAACTGCAGCAGAGACAGGGGATCCAGTTAGGTTAACATGTCAAAAGACAAAATATTTCACTCCCAGAGGATAATCCATTATTCCTTTGTTGTCCTCAAACCAGTCTCTGTGAGATGACAGCAGGGTTACTGTAGCTGGACTCTCCACTAAGTCTGCAGCTTGAATTTTAAGTGTATCAGTCCCATTATTATTATTTTTTTTGTATTGGGGATCAAACTTGGGACCTTGCGCTTGCAAGGCAGGTGCCAGAACCACTGAGCTAAATCCCTGGCCTCAGCCTCATTATTCTATATCTTTCCAAGGCTTTAGTGTTTCACTGTGTCACACAGCATGGTCACCTGTGTTGCAGCTCTGTCTTGTGCTTTACAATTGTTGTATGGCATGACAGGAGTTTTGTTTCAATGAACTTCAGTTTCTCCATATATAAAATATACAGAGGTGGCCTTGTAAGAGCTTCACCAGGTCTGAAATTCAAGAATTAGGGAAGGATCAAGGAATTAAATACCAAGAATATTTTTAAATGCTCCTATATAGTTGAGTACTAACCAGTGGACCAATATGAAGCCGATCCTATTGAATGTGGCTAGAAAAGAATGTTAAAGGAGAGATGATGGTAACTCAAACTAGAGTGGTGGTACAGAAGTAATGGTGAAATGTGGTCAAGTTGTAAATATATTTTGAAGGTATGTCCAACAGGAATTTTCCTTGATATAGAGTAGATTTCATGTCTTGTGACAATAAGTAAAATATCAGTGATGTTACATTTGAGGATATTGTATGATAAAAGGGAAGGTTATATGGTATCCTGTGAGTGTTTCTCTGAGTTTACACAAATGTTTAGAGTTTACATAGCTCCTCTCCATTTATTATCTCATGAAGTCCTCTAAATAACTTTGTGTAGGGAGAGGAGATGGGCCATTATTCAATTCATCTAGTTTATAAAGAAAGAATTAATATCATATACCTGGTCAATAGAGATGAACTGAAACTGCAACCTTCTATTCCTTTATAGCTTCTTAGAACAGAAGAAACTAATCTGTAGTCAATCACAATCCCTTTTGAGACAAGTCATAAAACATCTTCACAGTATAAAAGTAGTATCAGTCAACTTTACATCAAAGAATTATGCCATTGTCTAATCCTACTCTAAGTTATTTAGGGATCTATAACAGAATCCATAACAACCAAATCTGAAAAGATCTTTTTGTTCCTTGATTAAAGACACATTTCCCTCCATGTACCTCAAATGTGGCAAGTAGCTGTAGGTGACACATTAGGAGTGTAAACATCATTTTATGACCACGTGGAGAACATTTGCTCTTTGAATTTCACTCTCATGGATGCTTTCTGAAAACGTCTATATCACTTAAGAACTCTAATCCACCATAATTAAAGCTAGAATATTCTCTCTGTTTGATTCCAAGAGTGAACAAACCTATAAAGTAAGTTTTCACTAGTATTGAAACCAAAAACTTCAATTTGATTATATGACTGAAGAAATACGTTTAGAACTACAAATTTGGCCTTTAATCAGTTGAATATTGCGTTTGCTGTAATTTCTTAAATTTCCTTGCCAGGTCAGACAATTCCTTACCTGCCTACCTGGCACCAGCACCCTACAATATCTTTTATACCTCCATCTCCTTGGAGAGAACATAAGAATTTATGATATAATGCCTTAAATACAAAAAATCCTCAAGGCATAGAGAATTACATTGAGCAATAATCTGACATACAAATTGGATTATAAGAGTCATATCTGAAATATGTTCCAGGCAGGGCTATGGTTACACATTTGGAATCTCTCAGATGAAAAGCTCTGGAGAAATCATTTTCATCCTTCATGAACTGCCAAAGTAGTAGTGGCTGTTGACAGCCTTGCTTGGAAGACATGCAGACTTAGATTGGAAAGCAATCAAAAGGACAAAAATCAGGACAGTTTAGTAGGGCCCAAGCCCTTTGCTCCACTTCTAGCTTGCCATCCTTTCACCTTCTCAAGTAGGCTGCATCATATGGGAATGTATCTGTTAGGAGGTTTATAGTAATTGGACACAGAATTTAAAGCTTCAACTGAAATGGTATTCCATTTAAATGTAGTGTCTTGTGTAGATGTGGCAGCCTCTGATAGAATATATAAAATTTTTGGTTAAGAGAAGGTTCCCTTTTCATACAGAACTGTCAGTATTTCCTAGAGGCCTCCTGGGACCTCTGAGCACCACCTCCTCAATCCCCTGTAGTCAGGTTTAAGCAGAAGGTACTGGGCAGATCGGCATGGCTAATGTGAAGGTTCTCTGTTTTGAGGAAATTGACTCAAAAGAAATATCAGCTTCTTCATGGCAGGGAACACATTAATTTTATCTCACAAGGATGAGAGGTATGAATTGAAGAGCTTTGCTGAATGTTCTCTAGGCATTTGGAAGAATGAGCTTAAGTAACTTGGTAGTTGGATTTGTTCAGCTACCTCACATAACACTCTCTACCATGTATGGAATGACTCCAGTGACTGCTAACAGTGTCCATCTAAATAGCAGCAGAAGAAAAATAACAAATAATACATTCTTTGCTGTAAGGATCTATTCCAGAAATTTTGATCCTTGTGAAGCTGAAAAAATAACTTTCCTGACGATAATGTGGTTTTTTTTTTTTTTTTTTTTTGGGTATCGGGGATCGAACTCGAGTCCTTGTGCTTGGGCAGCAGGCGGTGAAACCCCTGAGCTAAATCCCTGGCCCCAGCTAAATCCCCGGCTGCTCCTAAAGATAATTTTAAATATTTAGGGTAAGATAGTATGACTATGCTTCTTTGGAAGAGAGGGCGGGGAAAGGGGAACAAAGAAGAATCAAGATATACCATGTACAGGTACAAATTCCCAATGATGAATGTGATCACAATGTATACCTAAAATGTACCAATAAACAATGAATAAAAACATTCAAAGGACTTCCTATGTAAAGTAGGTGGTCTTATATTACAGTCATTAGAATAGGCATTAAACTTCTTTCTGTAAAATGGTAAGGCCTTTCTGAGCAAGAATTGTGTCATTTTCATTTTTTGAAGGTCTTACTATGCCCAGGGTTAGTGTATTCTTGGATATATTATGCTTCCTATAAACATCTGTTCTTCTGCTTCCAGAACATTTCCTCCTGCTTAGGAAAACATTCCCAAAAATGAGAGATGGTACCTTCAACCATGATATTATGTAGGCTTAGGATCAACTACTTAGGCTGTTTTACTACGGAGAAGGAACAAATATGTCTCCGTGATAAGCAAAGAATTAGTAACTGGCAAACTCTGATGAAGAGTTTTAAATTAAATGAAAGCTCTGCAACAAAAGCCAACCTAAATTATCTTTCCAGTGTTCTCAGGCAGCTCCAGGGTGGGAAGTATGTGTCTGCATCAAGCCTAGAGCAGGTAGTGGGAGTGGGATAATATTTATTGCTTCTCCTGCCTGTACCTGGCACCAGCAGAAAGCCAGGCTACATCTCCCACAGAAGCGGAGATATAACCAAACACTTCTAAAGGCTGGAAATGAAGAAAGATCATGCAAATGGCTGCTTCTCTTTGTTCTTTAGCATTGTTAATTTTGACAGTGTCTGACTTTTGAAAGAGAACATTAGAGAAGAATCATTCACTAAAATAATATAAAATATTTGAGTGAAAGCCAAACACCATACGCAATTGATGTTATGGCAAAGAATGTTTTCATAGACTTGAAAAACTGCTGGAGTTGACAGTGGAGTGAAAACCATGTAACTTTCAGTGATGGTTTTAGCAACAATAGGATAATATCACTTAAAGGACATGGCATGTGTGTGGAGACTTGTGGAGACAATATTATAAATAGTTCATTTCAGATTATGTTTTCTTGCTTATTTAACACAATTTTATTAAACATTTATTATGAGTCAAGCTATGTGCTAGGATAGCAAAGGCCTATAAAATATTGTCATATTCCTAAAATAGTTTGTAGTCTAGTAGATAGAAGTAAACTTCCTATATGTAGTATATGCAGCATATTGCTTATATCAGCATAAAGTTGGCCCAAAGTCTTCTTGTCTTTTTTTAAGACAATCTATTCAAGAGCACTTGTCAGGATACAAAATATAATTTATCCAAAAATGAACTCAAGTATTGTCAAATATTTATTGAGTATTATGTATTTTATATGCACTTAACTTTTACAGAAACCTTTTGGATGGGATCTCATATTGAAGAAATTAAAACTTAAAGGAGGTTTAATAATGTGTTTGAATTTGCATAGTTAAGTTCAAATAAGACATGGGATTGGAAATCATTCTATTTGAGTCTCTAATAATGTCTCAAACCATTACTCTATTGCCTGTGTTGGTAAGAAGAAAAAGATACACACACAAAATTAAAGTTAAAATTATATAGGTAGGAGAATAACTTAGATAAGGTAGCTGATACCAGACACTAAGTTTTAACCATAAATTTTTATAAATGTGGGTTGTAACAGAGATAGCATTATATCATGTTCTTCTGTATTTACGGCCCCGAAATCCATTCCTCATTGGGTCTGTGTCCTCCTATCTTGAAGAAATCAAGTTTTGGATGTTAAAAGCCTTCCAGTGACTCAGGGACCAGAGTTATTTTTCTTCAGTCCCTTGAATAGTGATTGTGAAGACAAATTAATTTTTATTTAGTCTAGTTTCAAATGCCTCTCTTAGTTTCTCACCTTAATCCACACCTCAAAACTTGCTGACAAAGGTCAGAAATGTTTAGGGAATAGACTTTCTAGGTCTCTCCAGGGTGAAAAGATTGCAACCCGCAGCCTACCCATCCATCCTTTGAGTTTGTATTAGATATCAACTGATTACTGCTCTGTTTCCCGTGAGATCCAAATTTGACCTCAGAATCTCTTTCAGCATAGGTTTTACTATTCCCATAAGAGATAAAACTTACTTTTCATCTCAAGAGCTTATAAAAGACAAAATCTGTCCTCAAGTTTGTACATCCTAAACTAATGATTTTCAAAATTTAGCCTGAATTAGAATTAACTGCAAAATATATTAAAGCAAATTGAGTCTGGTGATAGCACAATACTCTGAACTTTCTCAGGAATTGTAAAAAGAAGCATTTTTCTGTACTTTTAAGAAGTAAGCAGTTCAACAGTTTGAACAGTTTAGTCCTTCTTCCCTATGACAAGGTTGATTTGTTTTCCCCAAGCATATGTAACTTGGCAAAAATCTGCCTCTGTCTTTGAAGCAGTTTGATAATCAAAAAATTAAACCACTGGTATGAGTATGTGAATAAATAATTCAGCCCCTACCCCCTCCTCCCCAAAAGACACAACTACTATCATCTCATATCTTAATACAGTATCTTCTGATTCACGGTAAGACTACATGCCAGATAGGTTATTGTGTATGTGGATGTTGAACTCCAATATTCTCATTTAGAGCTAGTGGAGACCTAGAATAACAAAAGCAATTCTAGGCAACAGAGACATGACAGGGCATATCACAATCCCCAATTTGAAACTATACTACAAAGCCACTATGATAAAAATAGCATGGTACTGGCAAAGGAACAGACCCAAGGACCAGTGGAACAGATTAGAAGATGCAGAAACAATGCCAGACACACTCAGCCATCTTATCTTCAATAAAGGAGCCAAACACACTTACTGGAGGAAAGATAGCCTCTTTAATAAATGGTGCTGGAAAAATTAGGTTTCAACTTGCCAAAGATTAAAACTAGACCT
>NW_004624773.1:18661229-18681529 GCF_000247695.1 Heterocephalus glaber
AAGGGTGGAGGGGGTGAAGGGAGGGCTAGGAATGGGGAAAAAATAAGAACCAAGATGCATCATATAAAGGTACAAGTTCCCAATGAGAAATGTAATTGTGTTGTATACCTAAAATGTACCAATAAAAGAATTTAAGAAAAAAAATGAGACGATATCACAGAGAAATATATTTAAAATCAAACAAAGGCCAACCATGACATTGCTTTGAAATACACATGTTATGGTATGAAGGAGTCCTTTCCAAAAAAAAAAGAATCATACCACAGTGAGACATACACATCCATGTTCATAGCAGCACGGTTTGTAATAGCTAAAACTTGGAAACAGCCCAATTGCCCATCAACTGACGATAAATAAAACGTGTTTTTTTTTTAATAAACTGGAGTACTACTCAGCCATAAAGAATGAGAAACTCGAGACATTTATGGCCAAGTGGATGCACATTGAGGCCATACTCTTAAGTGAAGTAAATAGGACAAACATCTCTAAATACCAAATAGTTTCTCTGGTCTGAAAAACTAAAAGTGTAAGTAAGGATCAAAATGTATAATTGATATTGTGAAATAGAAAGAAAAAAGTTCTAAAAGAGTAAGGGAAAAGGGAGGGTAGGGCAAAGGAAAGAAGGGAATAGGTAAAAGATGAGAACAGGAAAAAAATGGAAACAAAATCTTTCTAAATGGGGAAAGGTGGAGGGAGGTGAAGGGAGGGCAGGGGAATGGGGAAAAAATAAGAACCAAGATATATCATGTAAAGGTACAAGATGCCAATCATGAGTGTAACTGTATTGAATACCTAAAATATACCAATAAACTTAATGGGAAAAATTATTTTGTTTCTTTTTGTTAGTATATATTTGGGATACATAATTCATTCATCTTGAGAGATTTGTACATATACAGTGTGTTAGTTATTTTTCTCTTGTTGTGAGACAAAATATCCAATACCCAAAGTTAAAGGAGGAAAAGTTTATTTGGCTTACAGTTTTCAGAGGTTTTAGTCCATAATAGGCTGGCTCCAAGGCAAGATGGCATGGCAGAGGAGCAACAGTTTATGGTGGCCAGAAGGTAGCAAACCAATAAGGGACCTTATCAGCTTCTTTCTACCCCTTTTATCTTATCCAGACTACAGGGATTGGGGCGGTGCCAAGGTAATCACATGGTTTAATAATCCACACCCTTAATCTCTGCATCCTACACTCCAGATTCAGCCATCTCTGAAAAAGAAAGCTTCACCTCATCTGCATGAGGGTTTAATGGGACATCCAAACACAAGCCATGACATTCCAGCCCTGACCTCCTAAAGACTCATGCATATCCCTTCATGAAAAAAGCATTCAGTCCATCTCCAAGAGTTGCCAAAGTCATAACAGTTTCAGCATCCATGAAAATTCCAAGTCCAAAATTTCCTCTGAGATTTAAGGTAAATTCTTAGCTGCAAGCCCCTGTACAAATGAAAAGAAAGTTAAACACTTTCAACATTTGATGGCACAAGATAGACATTTCCATTCCAAAAGTTAGACAGGAGGATACAAAGGAATAGAAACAAAGAAAGTCCAAAATCCAGGAGGGCAAACATTAAATCCCACAATTCCATTTCCAGCATCCCTGTTAACCTGTGGCAAGTTGTGAACTCCAAAGGGCTTTGGTGGCTCCACGCCTACCACACTTCTGGTGATTGTAGCTCCCATGAATCTCTCTTGGGCCAGCTATACTCCCTCCTTGCAGTTTTCCTCAGACTATTCATGGCCCTGCCTTCTCCAAACTTCTGGGGTCTCCACTGCACCTTCAGCTTCCCACTCACAGCTTCATACACTGCCCTCTCAGGGACACACTGGCTGGCTTCCCAGACCTTCTGAAATCTGGGTGGAAGCCTTCCTGACCCCACAACTTTTGAATTTTGCATGAACCTAAAACCAGTACCACAATGGATGACACCAAGGTCTGCTGCCAGCTAGAGCAGCAGCTAGGCTTCCCTCACTCTTGGCTGTAGGAGTGCAGCGCCTATATTGATGAGTACTCTGAATCCAATTCTGAGGAACAAATTCTCTAAGCAACCACCATTCTGGAACATGGTGCTCTGGGGCTGTCTTCTCAAAGCAAATTATTTTACCTTTGGAACTCTGAGGCTGCAAAGAGTAGAGTTTTGCTGCTTCCTTTGATGTCCTCAGGCCATCTTTTCTATTCTTCTGTTCCTTCTCAGCAATCATGATCTCCTCTGCTCAGTCTTTGCAGTCCATAGCTTTACTGGAGTTTCCTTTCTGGCCAAAATGAAAACATTTTAAATCATTCTGCTGAGCTCTTTGCTGTTGATTCTCCACATAAATCTGCCTAAAAGCCTGCAACAGTAGCCATGCCACTGCCTCAACATTAGACTTCTTGAAATTTCTTCTTCCAGATTAATTACTCTACTGCCCTTAATCTCAGTTTTAGGTAAAGTCTCTAGACACAAGCATGTGCAGACAAACTTTCTGCCAAAGCTTAACACACATTGTCTGTAGTCCAGCAGCCAACGCAGTACTTCTTTCCAGGAGAAACCTCCTGAGCCTGGTCTTTACCAACTTTCTGGTCTTCTGATCTCTAACCAGAATCTCCCGTACAGTACAGCCTAAGGCACCCCAGCTCTATTTATTCACCTGGCATCTCCAAACCTTTCCTAATTCTTTTCCTTTCCACAAGCCAGTTCCAAAGGCTCTTGAGACACATGGCCAGGTAATGTCACAGTAAGGAATACACTCCTGGTACCAAATTCTGTCTTAGTTACTTTTCTCTTATTGCTGAGACAAAGTACCTGTCATCCAAAATTAAGGGAGGAAAAGTTTATTTGGCTTACAGTTTGCTAAGGTTTCAGTCCATAATCAGCTGGCTGTAAGGCATGGTAGCGTGGCAGAGGAGAAACAGTTTATGATGGCCACAAGTCATAACACAGAAATACTTATAAAAGCCATGGCGGTTGCATATTATCCAAATCATGTTTATTGAAAATAAGAAAAATGCATAAAAAAATGAAATGAATATAATTCCAGGTTGTGTAATTGTTGTAGAAGAAAGCTTACCTATTATTTGAAAAAATGGCCTTTGAATTTTCTGTTACAAATATCCTGGGTTGAACTTGACATAAACACAGAGTACATGAAGTTCTCTATGAAATAATAACAATGATTTCTTTGTGTCACCTGTGTATTGTCTTATGTCATAATAACATTTCTGACTTAGACTGATGCCTGATGAAACATTTTTGCAGCCTATTATACATATAATGTTAACTGGATTTCACTCTGGAATACTCAATATATTAAAATGAACTGATTATAGTGTATGGTTAGTCACTATAGCTAATCACTATAATATTCTAATGTGTAAACATAGGACCTGCTATCAAATAGCCACTGTTTTCAACTCCTGTAATCATTGTGTGAGGTTGAATTCTGAAGACAGCTGGAATAAGATGTGTTCATGCACAGAAAGCCTCAAAAGTAAGCCAAGGGAAAACTGGAAGTTTTTGAAACTAAAAAATGTTGATGTATTATTACAAGCTGTGGTTGCAGTTTTTAAGTGGACTATAAAGGCATTATGGTGATAGTGACAATATTATTTGAGAAACTAAATCATACACTTACATAAAATAATTTCTTTCCCCTAGATATATCGACCACAAATTGCAAAAGTTATAAGTAGTCACTAATCTAGCCATTTATGTATCTAGCAAACAGGTAACAAAGATTTCATTGTATTTAATTTGAGTTAGGTGGTTATAACCGTAGTTCAGGGAAAAATGCTTTTGATATGGATTTATCCTTTATAAGCACTCACCATCTATGTGCTTAGAGGATTTCAATTCAATAGAAACACTGATTTAAAATTTTAACATGTTAATCTGCAAGTGATTTTCATCATATCAATTCTGTTGTATTCGTATGTAAGTACAGTAATTCTAATAACCCACTTCAATTTTCTGAGTGCTGGTTTTTGTGAATTTTAAGAGTTTTCAGAAGTCTCCATGTTTTTAGTCTGTGTAGAAAATAAGTAACATGTCTTTTTTCCTCCACCTTTTAAGCCAAGAACTGAAATGTTGAGGAAAGTCCATACATTTTGTGGGATTGCTTGTTTGACTTCTAAAGTAAATCCTTCCTTTCTTTTGGAAGAATCATATTCCATGGAGATGCAAATAGAACAATTACTCCTGGTAATATCTGGATATAATTGCAGTAGTGTGGTGAAAAGAGAGGAGAGAACCATGTTTTCATTTGTTTCTCCGCTGGAAATGGAAAATTATAAGTTTCATATTTTTCATACTTTCCCTATTCTTGGATTAGTATTGAGCAATAAAAGAACCCACTGGTAACAATTTTGTCAGTGAGCTCAAGGTACTAAATATATTATTTCCTCTTTTAAAATAGATATTTCCCAATTCTTTGTGATCTCACTACTCACACTGCACCCATTATGTCTCTTCTGATCTTTCTTAGTAAGTTGAGAATCTAGGTGAACTGTGTCACCAAGAAAAAAGCATAAGTCTAGAACATGAACTCTAAAACCTATAAGAACTCTAAAGCCTACCCTTAAACCTCCTTAAGAGCTTTGAGGAGTTCAGATATGTTAACTAACATCTTGTGTCTGCCTGGACTGTCCTGGACTGTATAAAAGAAACCAACCAGATAAAATGGTAGGGCAAATTGGTTATGGAGGCAAAACACTATTAAAAATAAATAGAATATCCACCAGGTAAAGATGCTGTTGAGGAACTTTTAGTGTTTTAAGCTTCACCACATTTTCAATCAATCCAGGTCACTTAGTGCAATTGATAAAATGTCATTGCTGTATCAAAGAGGCCTGCAAGTTTATTTGGAGGAGAGGATGCCTCTGAAATTTAAATGAGTGCTGTTGCTATAATGCTATCACAATATTTTGAAAATATTTCAAGGCTGCTACTTATGGCACCTTAGACTTTAGGACCGAATGGCTAGCTCCGATAGTCTTTCCATTTTCTTATGCAAATGGATATCTGAAGCCTACTATACAGCCATAAATAAATCCAGGAGAGTCCAGTTTGTAAACTCTTCCTGGATCACTTGTGATATTTCCTAATATGCCAGAGAGTAAGTCATTTTAACTAGGTAAGTATTTTCTTTAATATTGCAACTTAAATTTGGAGTGAATATTCCTGTCCTAGGGCCTAGATTTTCAAGCCATGGGTTCTTTCAAATAAGTATTTCACTCATACCACACATTTCCCTAAATTGTGGAGATCTGCATTATCCAAATATCCCAACAGCATGTTTTGTTCTAACACTTCTTCAAATCTACATTTGATCAAATATAAACCAAACATAGAGATTAAAAACAAAAATTTCACTTCCTTGCTTATTCTTCCCATCTTCCATATTTTTATCTCCTATTGAACTCTTTTCAGACATCCTGGGTTAGAAATATTTGAGTTCTATGTATCCCTTCTCCAACACATGTATAATTGGCAACAGATGCCTTGAAGTATCTTTTTGATCTTGAGCCCTGGACTTATTCTTTACATTTTTCCCACCTCAGTTCTGGTCTCCTAGCAAAGACAGTGGGATTTCACAGCAAGACAAGAGTTAGATACTTTCTGCACATACCTGCATGCAATCCTTTTCATAACCCTGGAAGGCCACTATTCCTATTTTACTGAAGAGAAAACTAAGTTTGTAATGGACCAAATGACTTGTTCCAAGACCACCTTGATGGTAAAATCTATATGATTCTCAGTGCTGATGATGAAAGGCCCCTATGTAACCTCCGGACTTTATGTCCTCAGACCTCTAATGTATACATAGAGCAATATTTTTTAAGAGAAACATAAAGGGATTCATTAGGCAAAAGTGTAAAAGTGAATACTCAAAAAAATAGAGTGTGGACCATCAAGAAAGAGACACATTATACTCCGGAGCTGGAAATATTTGTGTTTTTGGAGCTGAAATTTGTGAATTTATAAAAAGTTTAGGTTTGGTTTATAGGAGAAAATTGATGGCCTACCCACAGGTAGAAAGATACCAACTTATTTCACAGGTAAACATCAGGGGTGCGGTATATTATATTTTTTAGCATCTAGTTTCTGTTCTTTATCAAGTAAGGTAATTTTTGGACTTAAAGTATCTTGTAAGTACTTGGTGTATGTTGGTCCTGGAAGAAAAGAAATATTAAAAAGCCTATAGATTATAGATATGGATAACCTCAGGTACCTTTGATTGTATCCTAAAGTTGCAGTCATCTTAAAAGTACAATTTTTAAATTATGATTTTCCTTATCTCCTTTCTATCTTTATTTCTTCTGTTCACTCTCTTTTCCTCAGCCTGAAATTTTGATCCCTGAAGGGATGCAAGAGGACCAAAGGTCTATCTTCTTATGGCTGTTTCATACTGAGAGGGAATATTTACTCTGCCTAGACAGGGATCAGAAGTCTCGCTCTGATTGATCTAAATGAAATTCAAGGGAATAGTGAGTTCTGTTGTTTGAAGACTATCTTGTTGTGTTTTTTTTTCCCATAGTCTGCAAAAGAAGACAATGATATTAGCAAGTCTTTGATGGTTAAGCTTTGTTTTATAACCATTAAATAAACAAGGGCCAAAACTTAAATGAAGAATATTTGTGAATATTGGCTAAAAATGTTGTAGATACCAGACAAAATCAGGAAGCATTTGGTGGAAGCCTTTTATAGTTGATATTAACATGTATTTGTTCAGAGTTGTTAACTGAGATATAACAGGTAGAGTTTAAGAGCATATGAACTCCTCCCTGTTTTGTCAATAAAAAAAAAAATCTAATGTACTCCTATTTTATTTATAATAATGGCCAAATAATACACTAAATATGTCTATGTTTGTGACCATTGCACCATTGAAAATTATTTTACTACAGGTCTCAAAATTTGGAAGCTAGCCTCTATATTGTAGACCTTTTTTTAATGACAGGCTTCAGGTAAATATAAACAAATATAAAGTCTGGAGTAAATAACAGTTTATACCACAAAGGTAACAAAGCTTAATGGATAGAATATTTATTTTGCCAATTTTATTCTATAGGCACACTTATACAAGAAGCCATATCTATACCCGAGGCGTCCTTTAAAGTACAGTATAATAACATAATGGTAATATGCCAAGAGAAGCTGAAGGACATACTTTTGGAAGAGCTCATGGGACTAGGAATTATCACTTCTTGGAACTATAAGCTAAAATGTTATAGGTGCAGCTGCAGACTCTCAAAAGGCACCGGTGCACTATTTGGAGCCCCTTTTAATATCTAGCCTGGATTTTTGTATATTATCATTAATTACTCCCCTTTCTGTTATATCTTATTACCGGATGTTTAAGATCAAGTCAAAATAAGGCCTGTCTTAAATAAAATTTATCTATCTATATTTGTCATGGTCAGTTAAATGTCCTTAGGGACTACTTTTGGGGCCATGTAAGGAGCCTCTTATCTCCTCTAGTTCTCCCCTCTACCAGCTGTGTCATTTAGCATGATGGGTCATGGTCTTGCGTGACCATATGTCTTTCCTTGAAAGCACTGGGCATTCTCCCCTTTAGTGACTCTTCTTTTTGCAAAAATGCACATTGGTTGGCTCCTGTCCTCTGGATCCAACAATCCTCTACCTCAGGAGATTGGGTGACTCAATGGAGTTGCAGGGCCCTTTCAAAGGAGTCCCATCATGCCCTGGGTCCTGGTTAATGTGCAGGGAAAGGGCCAAAATATTGGCTGTCATTTTGGCACTTCCTTCCTTAGATTTGTTTTCCAAGCCTTGGTTGTTAACACTCAGAAGGCCAGTTACACCAGTGTCAAAATTAGAGCAGTAGATCTTAATCTTAACATTTTTAATCATTTCTGGTTATCAGGCACTTTGTAATATAAAATATGACTAGAGAATAGCTACTTGTTTCATTATTCTTGTAAAGCAGTGATCTTATAAGAATGGGATATCTCTTAGGAACTTCCTTTAGAGGTAGATTTTTCACTAAATCTGACATTCTAGAGTGCATAGCTTCAAACTCTATTTTATGTATTGAGACTCTTGTCCTCAGTATGTGCTAATGCAAATCCCTTTGTCTAGGCGATTCTGCTTCTGTATTGATATGTCCCCAGTGTACCAGGATGCCCATTTCCACTCTCCTGTCTAATTCACTCCCCTTTCACCCTTCCACTTATTTATTGCTTATATTTTTCCTTCACATTTTTCAGAGCATCTCTTCTACATTTCTCTCAAGTCTCTGTTAAATGTTTGTACTACACTAGAGCATTCTTTACTCATTTTGTCAAATAGGGCAGTGATAGCTGCTCTAGCAGGAAGACCCCAAAATATATATAATTTTACAAATGTAGTAGAAGTTCATTAATGATTAGTAGGTGACATTTATTTCCACAGTTGTTTAAGGAAACAAATTCCTCTGGCCACAGGGCTTCATTATGTCAGAGTAGTCTTCAGAACAGTCACCCCAGCATCACTCGAGCTCATTAGAGTGCAGATGATAACAGTGCATTCCAGACCTGTTGAATCAGAAACTATGGAAGTAGTGCTGGGCAATCTGTCCTTGTATGAACCTTCCTGGTAATTTTGATGGACACTGAAGTGTGAGAATCACTATTCTACAGAATCATGGTCATTTTTATCAAGCTTATGGAAATTTAAAAAGCTCTTTTAAAATTTGCCCTGGAAAGGATGTATATCACTTCAATTTGTATCTTTGTAGTACTGTTAATTAAATGGCCATGGCTGAATGCAAAATGTAAGGGGCATGAATTATGGTCCCTAAGGTCTCCCTATTATGAGTATATAGCTGTTATCCTCTTAAGAAGCTGTCTTCCACCTCTGACTTTCATATTCTTTAGAGTGCAGCCTGACAGGCTCTTACAATCTATTTCTGTGCTTCTGTCAGCTTAGTTCCTCACAGTGAACATTTTTATCACTTTTTCCTCCTTGATGTAGTTTGATTTTCTTCATCATTTTATTTGGTTACAGCTCGACATAAATTTCTTACTCTATTCATTAAGAGACTGGCCATTGCAAACTTTCAGTTTCAGGTTGCTGTAACATGTCAGCTTATTTTCTATTAGCATAAAGTGATCCTGCTGATGGGTTTGTCATGCAGAACTCAGGACATAATGGCTAACTGCTCCCCAAGCACAGTGTGAACATTTCTAATTTGGAATTTGTCTTTTCCACATATATTCTGCACTGCTAATCATTGGTGCTGAAGTTCTGAAGGTATTCATAGAGCGCAAGGTTTATTTATTAATTCGTGGTATTGAAGTGGTGGAGTGTAAGTGCACTCTGTAATTTAATAAGTCAATATCACTACTATGACTGAGCCCAGACCTGGGAGCATTCAGTAGTATAGAGCAGTGGTGGCAAACCTATGCCATCTGTGCCCCGGTGGGCACTCAGAATGCTCTCTGTTATCACTAGAGTCAAGTCACTCTAGCAGCTAAGCATCATAAAACAGTTGTTTTTTTCTAAACTAAAACCTCAGTATTCTGGCTTAATTGCAGTGTTGGTACTTTGCAATAAGTAAGTGGGGTTTGGGTTTCATTTTGGGCATTTGGTCTCTAAAAGGTTCACCATCCCTTGATAGAGCCTGGCCAAGTCAGTGTAAAACCCAGCGTATGATTTGTCCCTTAATATGAGAAAAATCTTCTGATGTCTCTCATAAGATTTAGACAAGTTTATATTTTGGGAATTGAATATGTGACTGTTATGTATATTGATGAAATAATGAAGTATCTGTTTATAAATTTAAACCCTAAATTTTTTTGTATCTATGTATTTAACTTATGTATTAGCTTTCTATCACTGCGACAGAATACTCAAGAGAAAACAAAGGAAAAAAGGTTTATTTTTGCTCACAGTTTTGGTCCCTGGTTAACTGGCTCAATTGCTGTTAGGTCTGTTGCAAGGCAGAAATTTCATGAAGGAAGGGTGTGTTGGAGAGAAGCAGCCAGGAAGCAGAGATGAGAGTATGAGCCAGGAGCCAAGGATGAAATAGATCATTCAAATGCATGTCTTCAGTGACCTAGTTTTCTCCACCTAGGTCCCACCTTTTAGAGGCTGCCATGGGCTCACAACCAAGCCTTTATCACATAGCCTTTCAGTGATATTTAAGGTACAAGCCATAACAATTTATGTATGGAATGATATAGTAAAATTAGTCTTTTATTTCTTTTTATAGAACAGTTATAACCAGATGCTTCATAAGCATCTTTAAGCTCAATTGTTTTGTTACCTCTGGCACCACTTTTTGAATCATCTTGTATACAGTTTTGAAGATTATAGTTTCTTTCCTTTCACCTACACAGTTGGAAATACTAGCCTTATTCAGTCTATGTATGAGGCTATCACTGGGATTTTTGACTCTTGTATTAACTGCCAATCATATGACATAAGGATAATGTGGTTTTGTAATGTGTCATGTTTTCCTTCATCCTTTAGGTGTACAGATTACTTTGTCCAATATAACAATGTTCTATTTTGTTTCCTAAAATGTCTTAGGAAAAGTTATTCTTGAGCTTGCTAGTAATTGTGAGATTTAGGTCATAACACCAAGAGCAATCCATAACTATATTCCTTTGTACTTTGTATTTATATTTAATAGAATATTGTTATATCCCAAAATACCATAGTGAGAGGTATTTTTAGATTAGTGTCTTCCCTGATAGTGCTCTCATATTCCAAACAAATTCAGAGAATAAACATTTATACCATTAATTTTATATGGATTAAATCATAAGCAAACTCCTTTTGTTACAAGGCATAAAAGTATGACAATATACAATCAAATGATAATATTTGAGAAATAAAGTGAGGTCTTTCAGAGATCAGAATAATTTCTCATCATTAGAGATATGTAACCTTGTTTATTTTTCATATGAACCTTGAGAAAAATGATATTTGTCTTTTTATTTGTCATGAGAATTCTGAAACTCTGAAATGCTACTGTTTTGCAAAGTTCCTTTTAGTAAATAATGAGGCCAGAACTAAGTCCCAGGTTGGTTTCGCTCTAAAGGTATTTAACTCTTCTTCTTACAGAAAGGAAATCTTTTTCAGTTTTTTTTAATGGTACATGTTTGTAGTATATAATGATTAAGTTCATAATGAGGTGGTACATGTACATGACACATCTTAATTATTTTTCATCCCCTTCTCTCCCCCTTTACTCCATCTCTTGGTTATATATTACATGTTTGTAGTACATAACGACCATGTTCCAAATAAAGACTTAAAACATAGACAGCACATCACAACCCCTCCTTTTAATCTTATTTCTCTCTCCTCCCTCCCTGCTCCTTCTGACTCTTGGTTCCCTTCCCATGTGCTAAAGATCAACCTTGCTACTTCCTATTGTCTATTTTTTTATTTTGCTCTTTACTTATATTTTGAGTTTCTCATATAAGAGGAACCATGTGATATTTAAGCTTGTATGTCAGATTTGTTTCACTTAGCATTGTGGTCTCAAGGTACATCCATTTTTCTACAAATGACTCAAATTTATCCTTATTGCAAGCAGGCTCCTTTCTGTCTTCAGAGAAAGGGATATTTCCAGTTGCCATTGGATATCATGGACATAGAAGACACACATCTTGTGTCCCAGAAAACAGAAAACATACTGGGGACCGTGTGCTGCTACCCTTTCTCCTCCTTCAGTCATTTTTCCCTTAACATCCAATTGGCTGCCTTATTCCTACAGGTGAGAAACTGACTTAGCTAATTCAAGCCCCTCTGTCATCACAGAAATTACATCTTCATATTTATGCAATGCTATTCTTAAAATCAGATTTATTTTTAACTGATACACTGAAATATAATTGTACATATTGACAGGTACTATTGATGTTTTGACACATGTATACATTGTGTAGTGTTTAAAAACAAGTTAAACATATCTACTCAAATATTTATCACTTATAGAGAAAACATTCAAAATAATTTCTGCTACCTTTATGAAGTGTATAGTATGTTTTTGTTATCTATATTCACCCTACTGTGCAATAGCACACCAGAGGTTTGTGCTTATATCTAATTGTATCTGATAGAATAGGTAGCTACTTAGATTTGAGCTGGAAATGGGAGACTTGCAAGAGTCTAGGGAGTCTGAGCCTAGGGAGGAAATTCTGCAAATGTCCATGGTCTAAATTTCCTGAGTTTGTCATTCTCAAATCTCCTGAGAAGAACACATTAAGTCCATCTCAAGTTCTCTCACCTACCCAGTCTCATAACTATGAGACATAGTTACATCAAGGTGGCCCAAATCCCACATTGCCCTGTGTTGACCTATTCTGACCCAATAGGTCTTATTTAATACATTTTCATTGTGGTTTTGACCTCCTTCATGGGCTTTGGCCACATTCTTCTTCAAAGAGAGACGATAATTTCAAAAACTTCCAATCCTTCTATGAGAGTAGAGACATAGATGATTGAGAAAAAAAGCCCCTTCAATCACAGACCTTAACCACTCCCCAAATTGTAAGATCACAAAAGGAAATATACCTCGGACCCCTGCAGAGGATCCTGATCTCTTGCTCAGTGCTAGGACGCAAGGTGAGAAGAAAGACTCAGACAAAATCAAGGTGAAATTAGGGAGCTAGGATGGTCAGAGCTGAGCAAGCAGCAAAGACCCTGAACACCCAGAACTATCCATATTTATTGATTATGCAATCATTTGTTAATTTGGTGGTGAAGGGACTTTGTGTAATTGCTAGGGATAAGTTACTGACACAGGCAAGGCTTGTAAAAGAAGAGATAAAGCATTTTGTGTTAGGAACAGAACAGACCCAGATATAAGTTGTCGTTGCTGATTAACCTGTCTTTACAGTAAAGAAGGTTTCATTTCTGGGAAAAGAATTTGGGTAAAAGTCATTCTGATCTCGGCTCTCCTGTTATCTCATATCAGAGTCTCACAGCTTCATGGGCCATTTCTCTAGCCTCCACTGTGGCTGTTGATAGAGAGGTTTGCTAAGGTGAACACCATTCACAATGTTCCTGTGAGTCATGTAGTCTTTAGGAGGACTCACTTCTTTAAACAAGCCAGTTGTAGGGTTAACTCTTTACAGTCTGAACTGTTACAGCCTGCATTGGGCATAATCAACAGGGCAGTCTCCTGGAGAAATCCATCTTAATCCACAAGGCAGTTGTCACCTCTGGCTCCGCCCACTTGCATATTTCCCAAATGCACTTTCCTCTTCAATAAAGTTACTTTGCTTGTTACTCACTAAAGTATAGTGTTTGCTAAAACAACTTCTCTCTGACTCAGAGTCCCTTCCGTGGAACTTTTCATACATCTCAAGGAGAATACAAGAGCTGAAACCATGACACAACACTGATAATCACCTAGACCAAGATGATTCCAAATTCTGGTAGTCTAACTTAATTCTCATTGATCAGTTTTTCACTTTCCCTCACTGCTCCTATTCTCCTCAACCTCTGATAACCACCATTTTAATCTTAACATTCACAAGATCAAAATTTTGAGATTATACATAAACATGAAATCATGCAGTACTTGTAATTTCTGTGCTTGTCTTATTTTACTTAATATAATTATCACTACTTTCATCCCTGTTGTCAATAGATGACAGGATTTTATTCTTTTTTTTGGCTAAAAAGTATCCCATTATGCACATGTATATCATTTTATACATTTATCCATTAGGATACTTGGGTTACTTATACTTGCTTAGCTATAGTGAATAATTCTGCGATGAACATAGCAATGCAAATATTGTCCCAAGGTATTTTATTTCCTTTATACATACTTAGAAGTAGGATTTCTGGATGATATGGTAGTTCTATTTTTAATTCTTTGAGAAACCTCACTGACTTCCATAATGACTCTACTAATTTACATTTCCACCAACAGTATCCAAGGATTCTCTTTTCTTCTTATCCTCACCAGCATTTGTTCTCCTTAGTGTTTTTAATATAATAGTGATTTTTATTGGAGTAAGGTGATATCTCATTGTAGTTTTGATTTTCATTTCCGTGGTGGTTAGTAATGTTCAGCATTTTTAATATACCTGTTGGCCACTGTATGTGTTCTTTGAAGAAGTGTCTATTTCGGTCTATTACCCAAGTTTTAACCTGCTTTTTGTTTGTTTGTTTTATTTTTTATTTTTATTTTTGTTTTTCTATTAAGACGCCATTGAAGCTGTGAATCATACTATCCAAACAGGAGAAAATAAATAAAGGAGAATTGTATTTATTTTTTGTTGTTGTTCCTCTTAATGGATGTTCAAGGGGATGCAAGTTATGAAGCTTTATGGCACTACACTTTCCCCATTTTGACTAGTTTTCTTTTACTTCAAACAATTCAGAACTTCATAAATACAAAAACATTTCCAAGAATGGCTTGCCTACTCATTTGTAGTTCCTCTCTTCTCCCCTTCACTGTACACACCTGAAGTACAAAACTTATAGTCACTGTAGATTTATCTTTTCCCAAGTTGTTAGAAAAGTATTGAGATAGTATTTAAAAGTAAGAAATTTCTCATAAAGTCTGAATAGCTGAGATCTTTTAAAATATGATCAGAATGTCTTATTATTACACTGGCTTTCTTCCTGGCTGGTGACAGGAGAGCTGTACAGTTTCTGGCCACAGGGAATACAACCCTTGGGCAAAGATTGGACATCCCATCTCCTCACAGTCTCTGTCCTGTGTAGCTACCCTGATGCTCCATTGGACAGGTCACTATGTGTCTTTAAACTCTTGTTTTTTCTTATTATAAGAAAAATCTTTTTCCATGCTCATGCTTTATCAAAAGTGAGAAATGGGAAAATTAAGAGGATATGGATAATCAGAAGCAGTTGTGTTAAGAAATAATATCATTTCCACTCAGTATTCAGACTTGAACTTAACTCCCATCAGTTTGAAATTATTACCTGGAATATAGATCAACACATTTTACTAACCTCCTTATCTACTTATTTCTCCTCCTCTGCAATAGTCCTCCTCCAATTCATTCTAAGATTTTACATCACAAGTGATTCTTCTCCAAGCTGAAAGTTGAAAATCAAATGAGCAATTTAGAGAAGACACTTAGCCCAAGGAAGGAGACAAATCTATAAAGATCCCAGAAGTAAAAATGAGAGTCTGAGTATATGGAATACTATGATTATATAGTTTAAATTCTGGTAAAGCAACACAATCAGAACTCAAGCTACCATAAATCCCCAACTTATGTGTGAGTTCCATTCTGGGAGTTCCAGCCCATGTGGAAACTACACATAAGATTGAGGCCCAGTTGACATTCCCTGTGGACCAAAGGAGAGAACAGCAAGCTGACCTCCTTTGGCGATGTCCCAGCATGGCTGGCACATTGAGAGTTACAGAGAAGAAGCCAAAAACTGCTGAGACCTAATTTAGAGAAATACTTCTGGGTACACTTTGCAAATAATAAGGAACAAATGAATTTTCCATTAACCTAATTGCTTGCTCCCTTGCCTAAGTTGAATAAAAGTGAGGTAAACCAGATGCTCAGGGCTCTTTGTCCACTAGCAGCAAGAGCCCCCTGGTCCCTCTTTCAAAATTATCTCTATGTTTTGTCTTTAATCTCCATTTACTTCCTCTGGTTAGACATTCCTAACAGGCTGGTTTCCTGCAAGCCCAACCTGGGGAACTTAATGAGTTAGAAAGGCTGGGTCTCAAAATAAAGATGGCTAGGGATGTAGCTCAGTGTGAAGGCCCTGAGTTCAATCCTCATTACTATGAAATAAACAACTAAATAAATGTTGAAAACCATGGAATTGGAAGGTGTCTAGGGAGCATTTCTGCTGATTCTGATGGTTGAAAACATCTCAGTGTTTACTTACCAGGCACATCTCAGACCCACTTTGACTATTAGATTATTCAAGTGTTAAATTTAAGCCTCATTGGTAGTACCATGTGGCACACTTTCATCCTTATACTGACCTGGAAAATGAAAATTCAAAGCTGGAAATGGAGCATTATATCATCTCATTATATTTGAAACACCTACTTATAATTTTTTTTGAGTCATTTGAAATAGTGTGATTTATGTGCATGGGGACATGGATGAGTGAAAGTTTAAACTGTATTATCAGCACTCCAGTTAGAGGCAAGGAACAAAGTAATGATAACTATTTTGGGAATTTTTTAAATGCAGTAAGGAGGTTCCCATCATTAAATATATATTCTAGTTCTTAAAAGTTTATTGTCAGATACTAGGGAAAATACATATGATGTTTGTGAAAAACCAAAATGAGGTAAAATTATCATATTTGAAAATAATTATCCTTGGTCATTATTTCAACAAAATTTTAAAACAATATTCATAAAAGATATAAGAATTTTAGGGACCATTTGGCAAATATTTCTTTTTCTGTCTACAGACAATTATTTTAAACTCAGTACCATCCCTCCATGAGCTGCCTCTCATTGTCTAGATTTTTTCTCCCAGTCTACTTGAAAGGCATTAGTGACATACACAGCTACTGACCTATCACAGCTGCTCCTAAGTTGCCCAAGAAGTTGAAAAATAGTTAATGAGTGTTTCTTTTGACACTTCTTTGGGTGTAGTACTGGTATGAATTATATCCCTAGGGTTCTTTTCCCAGATTTTGTGTTGTAATGAAAACATGTATTATTTTAGATATTATTATCTGTTGCTTAACATTAGGTTACTTTATTTTGAGTTTGAATTTCCCATGTTTAAAATATGGATAATGATAAAATATAACTTGCAAAATTGTGGTAACATTTAAATGACAGTCCATGGAAGCCACAAAAGCCATTTTGCTATATTGTCTCAATTCTGTGACTTGTTCTGCTCTAACAATTGGGGAGGTCATCACATCACAAGAGTTCAGGGTGAAGCCCTCGTTTCAACCCCCAGTATTGTTAAAAATAATATTTACTAGGCAACAGACATTATAGATAGAGATCAAATTTGAAGAAAAGGCAGAAAAAACCTATTTCTAGCTTGGACCAGCATGACAAAAAGAGCAAACTATGCAACACAATAAATATACTACACACTAGCCAAAGTCAGCATAGACCTCAGGAAACTCAGATGTCTCCACACTTCCTCTTTGTTTATTCATTATGATTGTTTCAAGCTATATCGCCCAAAGCACATTTTTTTTCTACACAAGATTAATAGGTATGTAATGAAAATATTCTTTTTCTCTCATTCATTCTCTTTTTTAGTAACAGAATCTATTTTTTGTTAGAGAATCATCTCTCACAAGTAATCAATGCCTTTGACTCTTCAGTGTATGCCAGTTTATCTTTATACATCAACATAAAGCAAAATCTCACATAGTTTTAAAACTTACGTATTCTATTCAACTACACCCATCGCATGTTTGCTCATGCTTTCATCTAGCAATATTTGTTAGGGAAACATGATTAAGTTTTCTTGATTAATTTATTGTTTGTTTTAATTATTTTTTATGATTTCACCAAAATTAAATTATCTAGTCTCTTACTGAAAGGAAATTCAATATGTGCTTCACTTTTTCATCTTAACCACTTACAAAGATGATTAAAAAAAATCGTTGTGCATAAGTGTGACAGCTTCTCTGTAGTACTTCATACAAAGGGGGAATTGATGGTCTTGTCCACTATAATTGGCATTTTCAGTTACCAGTACTGTCAACCTAACTGACCTCCAACTTCAGGTACACTGTCAAATGATTTACCCTACTGTCAGTCAACAAAATCTCACTTAATTCTGCATCTTCACCAACACTTGATATTCTAAGCTTTTTAAATATTTTTACCATTTTGATGAGAGTAAAATCATTTCTATGAGTATCTGCTTATACATTGCTCTGATCTGTAATACAGTTTTCGTGTTTATTAACCATTCTCTTTAATATTCAAATTCCTTTTTTAATTAGTACATGTTTGCAGTACAGAAAGATTACATTCATTGTCGGGAGTTGGTACATGTACACAATACATTTAAGTTTACCATTCTCATTCCTCTTCTGAAAAGTGACTACTGGTATTTTTTCCATTGATGAATTAGCTCCTTATGGTTAAACAAAAAGAGTATTTTCCAAATGTGAATAATTAGGTCGTAAATATATTATAAGTAAAATGTGTTGAGTCACTCAAAACTTCTTTATCCTTAATAGATAGCACACTGTATATATATTTTTAAAAGTATGTTAAAATGTTGCATCATAATTATGTTTGTTCTTATTTTATCTCTCCATATAATTCTATCAAGTTTTGGGAGGAGGATAGAGAGACAGAGAGGTTGAGTTTTCTTTGTTAGGTGATATAAGGAATGATATGATCATGATAAAATCATCATACTTGGCCCATCCCCACCCTGGGATATGAGTGGAGCTGAAGGCACGCAGACTGAGATTCTAAGGACCTGCTACAGGAGCATTTGAGATGGTGAATAATGACTCTTGAATCTGCAATAAAAAATGGCCTTCAATGAAACTGCATTGCAAAAAAAAAAAAAATATGGGGAAGAAACAAAATGGAAGAAACAAAAAAATTGAGGAAGCAGAGTCTGAAGAATTTGTGGTAGAAAAAGTACTGGACAGATGAGTAGTGAATGGGAAGGTTTAATATTTTCTGAATCTTTTTCTAAAGAAACTTACAGATGTTGACAACACATGGAAACCTGAAGAAAATTTAGATGGTCCAGAGTTAATTGAAGTATCTCTTAATTCTCAAGGAGCTGGTTGAAAAAAAAAAAGATGGTACAAAAAGAAAATCTTTATCTGTCGGTGAATCTGATGCTAGCAAATCAAAGAAGAGCTGCTGCTGACAAACCTAGAGGCTGTGCTAGAAGTCTCGATCCCAAACGAATAACTGGTGCCACAGACAGTTGTCGAGAATTGATGTTTCTTATGAAATGGAAAGATTCAGGCTGACTTGGTGCTGGCAAAAGAAGCAAATATAAAATGTCCTGAAGTTATAATCGCTTTTTATAAAGAGAGACTACTGTGCCATTCTTGTCCAGAAGATGAAGCTCTGTAACTTATATCTATATATCTATATCTTTATCCATATAGATATATAGATATAGATATGTCTTGGTTTTATATTAATGTAAAGAAACAGCATTCTAATGAAAATCAAGTTTAATATGTTTGTTTTGAAAGTAGTATTTGGGAGAGTTGTTGGGATTTGTTTGTTTTGCATCAATAGCACCAGTTACTTCGAACAAATAAAAGCTTTTATAGTTGATTTTTAAATTACAAAACAGCATTTGATAGCCTGATATATGTTCTCCACTTTTCTAAATGTTGGAAAAGTGTCCACAGTCAAACTCAATTGAAACTCATTTTCAGCTCACATGCTTAAGGACCATTCTGAGTTTTTTTGTTTGTGCATGCATAAATAAAATACTTATGTAAATGGATTTGTTTCATTTTTAAACATTCACCTTGGGGGCTGGGGATGTAGCTCAGTGAAACTCTGCCTGCCTGGCAAGCAAAAGGTCCTGAGTTTGATCCCCTGTACTAGAAAAATAAATAAAAAGTAAATAAATAAACATTCACCAAAACAAAAACTGTGGGTGATAAGCCTATGTTTGAGATGCCATCATTCTGAGCAACCAAAGAAATAAATCACTTCAGCTAAACTGGAAGTTTTCCTAGCCATAACCTTTCAAGCCAAGTAATGATTCTGTGGTAAATTGGACAGTTTAAAGAGGATATTTGCAAAGCAGACATATCAGGATCCATATCTCTGCCTTTAGTCACAAAAATGCAGCAGTTTACTTGCAAAATTCCTAAAAAGAAAAATTGTTTCACTACTAACAACTTCACCACTCAGATAAAGAAACTAGTCAAAACCTAGATTGTTTGAATTAGCTCAGGAAGACTTGTGAAGGGAACTTTAAAGATTCCTCATGACCCCTTCATTCCTTTACAAGTTGAAATCTGTACTCAAAAGTCAGGATTTATGGATGTCTGAGACTAAGCTCATGGAAACCTACTGAATGGCTAGAAGTGTTCACAATTTAGGACTTGCTAGAATAAAAGAGTGAATTTATAATCTCAATTATTGACCTGCATGTTTTTCTTGTTCCTTATATGCAGGCTCAATCTTTTCAGTATTTGGATTACGGTTTCAGCAGAGGCCAGAAAAATAACTTTGTAGTAGTTAAAATATTATTCTATTCTCAGTTTTTGTTTGATGTATTTCTCAACATTTTTGTTATTAAATTTATAGTGGTTCTCTTATAAGCAGTGCCTGTCTTGATTAGTTAACATTCATTTGAGAATCTTTACCTTTTCAATAATGAGTTTAAGCATGTTCTCTTTATTGAGATTATTGATATATTTAATTT